>PVHP010034366.1:0-19104 GCA_004024765.1 Zapus hudsonius
TGCGCAGAAAGAACCCAAACAAAAGTGGCTTGTAGAGGAATGGGTTTATTTGGCTTACGGACTCGAGGGGAGACTCCATTCTGGCAGGGAAAACGATGGCATGAGCAGAGGGCTGGACATCACCTCTGCCACAGCACTGCAAACAGCGGCAGGAAGGTGTGCCAAATACTAGCAAGGGGAAGCTGGCTTATAACCCCCAAAAGCCTGCCCCAACAACACAGCTTCATCGAGGTTGTAAAACCCAAACTGCCATCAGCTGAGGATCGATCTATCAGAACACATTCATTTGTTTGTGGGGGACACCTGTATCAAACCATGACATCTATAGTATGCTGTTTAATTCTGAGTTTGTGAAAGTTTTCTAGTTTCTTTTGCTGTTGACTTCTAGTCTTTTATACATGGTTGCCTGATAAAATATGACAAACTATTTCAATTATCCTATATTTGTGGAGACTTGCTTTGTGTCATTTTATGTGATCTATTTTAGAGAGTTTCACGGTCTGCTGAGAAGAATGTGTACTCTGCAGAGTTTAGATGGAATGCTCTATAAATGTCTGTTAGGTTCATTTGATTTATGATATCATTTATCTCAGATGCTTCTCTGTGTTTTCATTGGACTGCCTTGTATATTGGTGAGAGTGAGGCATTGAAGTCACCCACTATTATTGTGTTGGGTTAACCTGTATGGTTAAATATACTAGTATTTGTTTTATAAAATTGGGTGCACCTGTGTTTGATGTGTATATGTTTAATAATAACAAAACTGAAAATAAAACATACTAAAGTCTATGGGATGCTATGAAAGCAGTCCTAAGAAGGAATTTTACACCAGTATGTGCCTACATATAAAAAATTAAGGGAGATCTGAGATAAACAACTTTAGCATGTATGTTAAAGCTTTGGTAAAACAAGAAAAATTCAACCCCAACATCAATCGATGGAAAGAAATTATTAAGATCAAAGCAGAAATTAATTAATGGAAACAAAAAAATACATTGTAACAATGAAACGATTAATTTATTCTTTGAAAAATGAGAAGATTAATGAACCTTTAGCCAAACTAACCAAAAGTCAGAGATACACTCAAATTAATAATATTAAAGTTAAAAGGGAAGATACTACTAAAAATGAAATTTAGGAGGCAAATGAAATTCAGAAAATCATGATGATGTGATGTACCTTAATGACTTACATTTCACTAAATTGGAGAATCTAAAAGAAATGGATAAATATCTAAATGCAGAATATATTAAAAACTCAAAAAATAGAATAATAAAAATCAAACAACCCAATGAATAAATGGGGCACTAGTGAAATGAACAGTTCTCCAAAGACAAAATACAATTAGCCAATAAACAGTCAAAAATATTCAACCTCAGTAGCTACAGTATCCAAGCCAAAGGAATGGATTAAAGAAAATGTGTTAGAGATATATAATGGAAATTTTTTCAACCATAAAGAAGACTGACTAAAGTTATTCTATTTTTACAAAAATGTACACAACAGGGATAATCATATTAAGGTAATTAACCCAGTGTCAGAAAGACAAATAATGTATGTGTTACCTCATATGTGGTTTCTAGATATTATATGCATACATAAAAGCATATATGTAGCTGGGCATGGTGACACACACCTTAAATTCCAGCACTCTGGAGGCAGAGATAGGAGGATCATCATGAGTTTAAAGCCACCCTGAGACTACAGAGTGAGTTTCAGGTCAGCCTGGGCTACAGCAAAACCCTACCTCAAAAGAAAAAAAAAAAAGCCTCATTGGTTGGAGAGATGGCTTCAGTGATTAATGCACTTGCCTACAGAGCCCAAGAAACTAAATTTGATTTCCCCAGTACCTATGTAAAGCTTGATGCACAGGGTGGCACATGCAGCCGGAGTTACTTTGCAGTGGCTGGAGGCTCTGGAGTGCCCATTCTCTCCCCCCCCAGACTCTCCCAACTGAGCTATTTCAGCAAGTGCCTCTCTCTCTCTCTCTCTCTCTCTCTCTCTCTCTCTCTCTCTCTCTCTCTCTCTCTTTATATATATATATATATATATATATATATATATATATATATATCCCCTCTCTCTCCCTTTCTCTCTCTCCCCCTCTCTCTGCTTGCAAATAAATTAAAAGAAACAAAAATAAATAAATAAAAGCAAACATGTGTATAATATGAAATAGAAGCAAAACTATCTGTGGGAATGAAGGGATTAATGGGTGGGAGGGGGGACAGGAGACAGTAACTGGTGTCCTGGGTTGGAACATGGTCAAAGCAAACTATATACTAATATGAAAATGTCTTTATGTAACACAATATATAAATATATAAAACTCAATACCATCACTCTATTCAACGAAAATATTTTAAGAAATAAATGAAGTAATACAAAAAATATATTTTTAAAATGATGGTGTCAATGCAGCCAATCTGTGAGAAATTTTATTGGAAAAATGAGAGTATCAATAACCCCCAAGAACTAAATTGGCACAGAATCGTTAAATTCTTGTGATGGGCCAGTTGGTAGAGGCATCCTTTCACTTCCAAAGGAAAAAAGCAGCACTTTTCCTCGTTCCCTGTTTGTACATAGACTCTCATGTGTGAGCTCAGTAGCATGCACTAAGTGCCAAGGATTAAATGCTGATTTATTTAAGTTTAAAAAGAAACCACTTCTAAGACAGCAAATGCTGCTGGAGTACACTCGGTGAGGTTGTGATAATCCTGTTTCCCTTCCAGACTCATCTATTTTTTAAACAAGCCAAATTTGAAGATGCAATAAGTATCATTTTCCAGTTCTCTGATAACAGCACCAATATCTGAAAATATGACAACATGGCTAGTGGTTTGATGTGTGAGAAAGCAAGGAAGACCTAAAGACTTCCAGTTAATGCTTTTGATATAAATAGCCCTCATTAATTATTCATAAGGACAATTACAGGGATTCTTTCAGTATTTATTTTAGTCAAACACTTACACACCAAGAAAATAGTAAGAAAGTGCATTTGAGTTTGCAGTAGACTTTTCTTGAAGGGATTTTTATTTCTTTGCTCCTCCCTTCCCCCATCACACATACACAGCACAATGTGACCAGTGAGCCATAAAATTCTGGTTTCCTAGGAGATCTCAGTTCTATAGACTCTGATAAATCTGGATATTTTCATTTTCAAAGCAAACTAACTTCTTAGCAAAGACTCATGATCTTTTTTGGGGAAAGGCTAAGGAGAAAGTTCTATTATTAACACAGCATCTTTCCCCAAGGTGCAGGGCCAACCTTTCCTTCATGGACTCTATATATGTAAATGTCTTAACTGAAAACTGGATGAGAAGCCAAGAGTTTTTATAGCCATTCCCAAGTAAGGTTCCTAAACCCCAGAATAGTGGGTTCATTAAATAAATATTTCATAGGACCTAAATGGGATGAATACTTGCTTAATCCTTAAGATTAATTAACCACAAAGACAAATGCACTCTGATTACTTTTGTGGTCTGTTTTTATAATTCTTTTGTTAATTTTTTTTTATTTGTGAGAAAGAGAGAGAGTAGGCATACAAGGGCCTCTCACCAGTGCAAACAAACTCCAGATGTATGTGCCACTTTGTGCATCTGGCTTTACATGGCCACTGGGGAATTGAACCCAGGCTTTACAAGCAAGTGCCTTTAACCACTGAGCATTCTCTCCATCCCATTGGGATAACTCTGTAGTTGGAATCTTAAATGTCACTCAAGTGCTCTTTGTTAAAACACTGGTCTGCACTCCTGGGATGCAGTGGAAACTTTAAGAGGTGGGTCCTAGTGTGAGGCCTTTTGGTGACTGAAGGCTTTTCTCAGAGGGGTTGCAGGAGCCCACCCAGCCTCTTCCTGTTAATATTTCCACATCCTAGTGATGAAGTGGGCATTTCTTTTTCCATCATGTCCTCTTGCCTTGATATACTGCTATTGACAAGAAGTTCTTCCAAACTGAAGTATTCAGCCCTGGAAGGAAGCTTCTTAGGAAATTCCTAACTGAAACAAAGCTCAGGAAATAAACAACTACATACTTGACCTTGGCCATCCTAAAAATAAAATCCATAGTCACTTAAAATTCTGGAGCACGTTTCAACTTGAACACTTTCTCCAAATATTCTCACTCTATAGGAAACCAACATTCCACTGCTTTTCGGAGACACAAGGACACCTTTCCTAAGGGTAGTCCTCAGTCCCTTGGTGAGGGGTATGTTGGCTTCTCAGCAAAGAGAAAGCATGTAGAAGATCAAGAGACAGACATGGAACATGACTAGACATAAAACTAGATTTATTCACACAGGTGAGCCTACTAAAGACCATGGATCAGCATGCTTGTCAGAAAGGCTTATCGTCGTTCCAATTGTTTATTTTGCTGGCTCATTTTTTTTAAATTTGGGCCAATTTGTGTAAAGGAATAGATACCAGAAAAATCTCTGATAGTATATTCCTTTCCACTTTTTTTTTCACACATATTTTAAATGCATCCTCTATAAATGCAAAAACATCACTAACTTTCTGTGTGACATTTTGTTTCTTTACGAAAAGTAATTCTGAATTCAATATAGCAAAAAGTTAATCTATGTTAAATCATCCCCTTCCTATGTTTTCTGCATATTTGAATTTTGATGAGCTCTGTGGTAGTTTAATTCAGGTGCCCCACCCCAATAAATTTGGAGTGTTCTGAATGCTTGATCCCCAGCAGATGGCAGTTTGGGAATTGGAACCTTGTTGGAGGCCTGTTATTGGGGTGGGTTTATGGAGGTAATAACCAGTTTCCCCGTGCCAGTTTTTGGCACACCTTCCTGCCAGTTTGCAGTGCTGTGGTGGAAGTGATGTCCAGCCTCTGCTCAAACTGTTTTTCCTGCCATTATGGAGCTTCTCCTTGAGTCTTGTAAACCAAAATAAACCCATTCCTTCCACAAGCTGCTTTTTGTCAGGTTCTTTGTCACAGCAACAAGATTGACTACAACAAGCTCCTTCTCCCCTAACCCTCAGCATCTAGTTGGAGGGTTTGTACCAGCAGCAATGGAAAGAACATCAGTGTTTCTCATCTCACCACCAGATTCCTGAAGTTGAGACAAAGCCCTGGGACAGTGTGGTTGAGAGATGATGGCTCCCTTCTTTCTTTTGTGCTATAGGATGAAGCATATTCACATGCATCTAATGGGATTACCAATAGGGGAGGAGAGAAATAACTGAACAGAAAAATTACTTAACAATGGCTGAAAATTTTACCAAACTTGTTGAAAAATAGCGTGCTCATGAAACAGTCTGTGTCTGGACCCTCAAAGCACCTGAAAATACTGGGTCAGTATAGCCCTCATCTGGTATGTGACCCCCATGGAAAATAAAAGAACATATCGTTAATTATGATCACCCCACCAGCCTCTCAGCTTCTTCACTGGGGAATTTCCTCAGATGCCACCTTGCCATAGTCTGCATAGTCTGATTTGACTGCTGTCTGTGGAAAGAAAGAGTCAAGATATAAAACTAGTAGCCTCTACATTCGTCCTAAATGACTTGACTTCATTGTCAACTGATTATGGAGAAATTTAAGTCTGAAGACACCCCTAGGCATAGTCAGGGTCAAGTAAAAGGTCAAATTTATGAACTTAATAAAGATATACCCAAGATTGTATGCCAACAATTTTCAGGAGAGAATTGGGGACTAAGATGGCATTAGAAAACCCTCCAGGGGTTGCTGAAGAAACCACAGAATGCCATCAATCAGCATCGAGAGACCCTTCAACATCCGGAATGGTATCCAGCCCCCAGAACGCAGTTAGTGTAGTGCTGGAAGGCACTGCACAGGCTGCCAGCAGAACTGATCAATGACAGCTGGAGTAAACAGAGACCATTGACACGAAACACAATCTGCGGTCATGAGTAGGCTGACCACACCTCCTAATGGTAGGGAACAGCGAACCAACAAAGGAGCACTTGTGTAATGGAGGAGCCTGGGCCTGGGGGAGAAAATCAACAGCTTTCAAATTCGGCCAATTTTCCACTTAGTGAGGGGGACCCCTTGTCTGGAACTAGGGATTCAGGGTGATAGGCAATCCAGAATTGTGTATATTTGTTAACCTACACTGATCTCACTCTCTGATGGAGATTGTGTTTGTATTTTTCAGGATGCAGTGAGAGAGCTGGGGCCCATCTAACCCTACCTACCGACTGTAGGCCGATAGCTGAGATTCTGGCAAAAGAGGAGCCACCACAGTCATACCGTGGAGGATCCATATGGAAGCCCACAGAGAATGTCGGGATGAACAAGGGACCCACAGCCACAGCCATTAAATCAACACAGGATAAGCCAGTGAGACAGAAACCAATGATTTTCAACACAAAGACCCCAAAACTCACAACCTTAAAGCAGCCTTAATCCTCATCCACCACGACTGAGGGAACTATGCGGAAGAGGGGGTGGAAAGATTGTGAGAGCCATGGTGGGGGAGATTATCCAGAGGCATGGCCAGGAGAACCTGGCTGAATACTAGGCTATCCATGGTCCCCTGTCACAAGGACTGATCCAGACGACCCATGGAGGAGGTTATCCAGCAGATTGGAGATGGGGGATACAGTGGGGAATTGGGGATAACAACTCATTGTTTTCCCACTAAATATTGTAACTCATTATGGAGAATAAAAAAAATAAAAATTAAAAAAAAGAAAACCCTCCAGGGATCCAAATAATAATCAAACATGACCTCAGAAAATATTCCTTCAAAGAAGCTGAAATCTTGTTAATTGTTTTATCATAATTTATATTCAAGGACATTGAAAATAATAGAGCAATCTTTTATACCAGTAGGATTTAGCATTTGGATGTGGTCCAAGAAAAGAAAGAAAGAAACACATACCATACCACTGTTTTACCCTGGTGATCATGAGCACACAAAACTTCATCTCTCTCTCTCTCTCTCTCTCTCTCTCTCTCTCTCTCTCTCTCTCTCTCTCTCTCTCTCTCTCGTGGAAGAAGGAGGATAAGACTTCATAATCTGGCCAACAATTAAATTTTGAAAAGCCTTGGAGGGAGGGAGACCAGTAAAAAGTTGCTAGCAAAAGTGTTATCTAAACTTTCTGACATCTAACAAAAAAGCATATGAGCTATGAAAAGAAATATTAAAGGACAGTTAAAAGCAGACAATAAAAAGTCAAAGGAACCACTATGAACAGATTGATAGAACTGGAAGAAACAAAATTAAAGAGAGAAAGGAAGCTGGAAATGTCATTGCCTGCTTGCAAGCCCAGCACTTGCGAAGTGAGGAAAGGAGATCATGGATTTAAGATCATCCTCAGATACATATCAAGTTTCAGGTCAGCCTAGGCTAACCTGTCTCAAAAACAAAAAACAAAGCCAGGCACGGTGGCTCACACCTTTAATCCCCACACTTAGGAGGCAGAGGTAGGAGGATCTCCATGAGTTCAAGGCCACCCTCAGACTACATAGTGAATTCCAGGTCAGTCTGGCATAGAGGGAGACCCTACCTCGAATAGCAAAAACTAAACAAACAAAATAAAACAAAAAGGTAACACAAAAACACAAGGTACTAAGTCACCCCCAAGAATTGCCAATCCCATAGTAGAGGACCCCTTTGAAAGCAGCTTAGAGGAAACTCCAAAGAACTCAAAGAATAATAAATTTAATAAATAAAATAAATATATACAAAGACCTCAAAAAGGACACAGGTAAGTGATTGGATGAAATCCTGAAGGATGTCAGAGGACTCAAATGAATGCCCAAATGATTCCAAGAAGTAAAACAGCTAAATGAAATGAGGAAGTCAACCCTGGATATAAAAATGGAACTTAATAAAGAAATGGAGATTCGGAAGAAAAGCAATGCTGAAATGAGGCTGGAAATTAAAAGGACAAGTTGAAGAATAAGTTCCAAGGAAAGATACCAATAGAATGGCTCACTTAGTCAAAACCAATAAATTAAAAGAAACCATAAGGCGCTGGAGACATGGCTCAGCAGTTAAAGCACTTGCCTGTTGTCATGGTTTGATCCAGGTGTCCCCCACAAACAAATGAATGTGTTCTGATAGATCGATCCTCAGCTGATGGCAGTTTGGGTTTTACAACCTCGATGAAGCTGTGTTGTTGGGGGTGGGATTATGGGGTTATAAGCCAGCTTCCCCTTGCCAGTGTCTGGCACACCTTCCTGCCGCTGTTTGCAGTGCTGTGGCAGAGGTGATGTCCAGCCCTCTGCTCATGCCATCGTTTTCCCTGCCAGAATGGAGTCTCCCCTCGAGTCCCTAAGCCAAATAAACCCATTCCTCCACAAGCTGCTTTGTTTGGGTTCTTTCTGCGCAGCAACTAGAATGCTGACTGCAACACCTGTAAATTCTAAGGTCCCAGGTTCGATTCCCAAGTACCCACATAAAGCCAGATGCACAAAGTGGCACATGTGTCTGGAGTTTCTTTGCAGAGACTAAAGGCCCTGGTGTGCCCTTCTCTCTCTCTCTCTCTCTCTCTCTCTCTCTCTCTCTCTCTCTCTCTCTCTCTCTCTCTCTTTCTCTCTCTCTCTGCAAATAAATAAAAATATATTTTAAAAAAGAAACCATAAGAATGGAACAAGAGAGATATTTGACTAGAAGATTTTGTAATTACTGTATCCATCTCATTGTTTGTTATAGCTCTGTTTCAGGTTTTTTTTTCAATCTCATCTCAGTTTAACTTTGCTAAATCACTTGAATCTAGAAATACACCCATTTCTTTTAGATTTTCCAATTTGGTGGAAGAGAATGGAAGTATGCCCTTATGCTTCTCTCAATATCATTGATATTTCTTGAAATGTCTCCATTTTCATCTTTGATATTATTATTGGTTAAGGTCTCCTCTCTCTTGCAGTTAGTTTGGCTCACAGTCTGTCAGTCCTGCTGACCCTCTTCCCCCAGTATGACTTGGAGAGCAGCGATGGAGATGATATATTTCTGCTTCTACGTCAATTGTTCAGCGTCTCCCCCCCCCCAATCCTCATGAACAAAGCTTGCTTATTTACCATTTGTTCTTCCTACTTCGAAAAAAAGATCACAGTACTAATTATTTGCTAGGCACTTAGTATTTCTTGTTTTGATGGTGTTATCCGTGTGTCATTGGGCAAAAGTCCTTGGGGTTATGTGATGGTTTGATTGTGAAAGGTCCCCCTATAACTCCATGTGTTTGTGGAGAAGCCTCACACTTAATCCCCAGCTGGTGGGAGAGGTAGAGTCTTGCTGAAGGTTTGTCATCAGGGGTGGACTTTGAGATTGTATAGTCCAACCCACTGCTCACTTTCTGTCCTGCCTACCTCCCTGAGAATGATCAGATGTGATGATGTTCAGCAGTCTCCTCCTGCTAGGCTTGTCCCACCATTCTGAAAACCGCCCTTGAAACCATGAGCCAGAAATAAGCCCTTTGTTTATAATAAGCTGCTTCTGGTTGGGTGTTTTGTTTAAGGAATGAGAAGGTAACTAATACAGCATGTCTTGGGTTTGTAAGATGAACATTGTGGGTACTTCTGTTTCTTGCTAGGTCCAAAGCCAGACTCTAGAAACACCATTCAAACAGATTTAGCCACCTGCTGCCTTGAGAGGCAAACCAGAGAGGTGTGTGGTAGTGAAGTAGGGTAGGAAGAATAGGAGGATCCACATCTCATGGCCTGATTGAAAGTGCTGAGAGTCATTCTCAGGTTACATGGGGGAGAAGAAGGCCAGGGGAGAAGAAGTACACATATGCAGGCAGTTTGACCAAAGTCTGGTTTGGTTGATCACTCTTTCAGGTTTAGGATGTCTAGAGTCCTTCTGGAGCAGAAGAATCCATTACCACTTTGAGAGAGTAGCCTTGGTTCCGACCTGACATAATTGTCTTCAGGGCTCCCAGAATTTGACATAAACTGGCAAAGAAATTTGAGTCAGAGGAGGACCAGGACTGAGCAACAGAACGGAGCTAGTTAGGATGATGGTGGGTCCTCGTTTCAATCCCTAACTTTAAAGGAGCCCAGTTACACTGGAGAAGTGACTTTGGAAGGACATGTTCTCATCTGCACTGTGATTGTTCTTCTCACCCATATGGGGATAAATTTCTGCTCAACAAAGGAATACATAGAGACTTGTTACTTGATATTAACTGGCCTTAAAATGTTAAAATATTAAGATGTTAAGTATACCAACACATGACCTGTACACACAGAGTTAATACATATTAATAATTTAAAAAAAAAGATGTTAAGTAAAAAAAAAAAAGTTTGGCGGGAGGGCTGGGAAGATGGTTCAGCAGTTAATGCTGCTTGCTTGCAAAGCCTGCCAACCCCAGTTCAATTCTCACATTAAGCCAAATGTACAAAAAGTGGAACAGAGTCTGGTGTTTGTTTGTAGGAGTATGAGGCTCTAGAGTGTATACACACAAATAAAAAATAAAATAAATATTTTAAAATATTTTGGGCTGGAGAGATGGCTCAGCGGTTAGGGCACTTGCCTCCAGTGCCTAAGGCCCCTGGTTCAATTCCCCAGGACCCACATAAGCCAGACCCACAAGGTGGTGGCCCTGGTGCTCTCTCTCTCTATCTATCTCTATCTCTATCTCTATCTCTCTCTCTGTATCTCTCTGCTTGAAAATGAATAAATAAAATATTTTTATTTATTTACATACAGAGAGAGATAGAAGAGAAACACACACAGGAAAAGAATTGTGCACCAGGCCCTCCAACCACTGCAAACAAACTCCAGATGAATGTGGCACTTTACCTGGGTACTGGGGAATTGAACCTGGGTCCTTAGGCTTCACAGGCAAATGCCTTGCCATCAATCACTGAGCAAGCTCTCAAGCCCAAAATAATGAGCAGAAGCGATTTCCGGTTCAAGATGGCTGACTAGCAAAGAGTCCCTCGGGGAACAAGGGTCAGGGTTTTCAGCAGGATCCAGGTCATGGACACAAGCTGAGACCACGCTCTGAGCTCCAGACACCTCCCAGCTCAGGATTCTCAGGACTGGAAGCCGCCATTGAGGACCAGCGCTCCCAGAGGCAATTGTGTTTGTATTTTTTCAGAATGCAGCTAGAGAGCTGTGGCCCATCTAACCATACCAACCAACCATAGGCCAATAGCTGAGATCCTGGCAAGAGATGAGCCACCACCGTCATACCATGGAGGATCCATATGGAATCCCACAGAGAATGATGGGATGAACAAGGGGCCCACAGCCACAGCCATTCAATCAACACAGGATAAGCCAGTGAGACAGACACCAATCATTTTCAACACAACCTAAAGCAAAAGTACAGAGACCCCCTAAGTCCTCAACAATAAAGCAGCTTTAATACTCGCCCACCACAACTCAGGGAACTGAGCAGAAGAGGGGGCGGAAAGATTGTGAGAGCCATGGTGGGGGAGACTATCCAGAGGCATGGCACCCCTTAGTAGTAACAACACACTTGGGCCAGGAGAACCAGGCTGAGTACTAGGCTATCCATGGTCCCCTGCCCCAAGGACTGATCCAGACGACCCATGGAGGAGGATATCCAGCTGATTGGGGATGTGGAAGAGGGGCATCGGGGAACTGGGGATAATAATTCATCATTTGTCCGCTAAATAATGTAACTCATATGGACAATAAAAAATAATAGAAATAAATAATAAATAAAAAATGAGAAAACAACAAACAAAGAAGTCAAAGTGAAAGCATCTCTTGCTCATAAGTTACTGATGAGAAGTGGCTTGATTTCATGAAGCACAGCAGCGAAGGGACTTGGGCTGTGGATGGCACAGTGTGGCATTAGCAATAAGGGACTTGCTCATTCATCTCAGTAACTGGTCACCTTGAGGCAGAGAGACCTGCACTGACTCAGGGTCCTCAAGGGCAGCAGGGATCAAAGTCACCTGGTTTCTACTTTGCTATGGCTGACAGTGTGACATCATTTCCTGTTTGTAGGGACTGCATTGATACCCGAGGAAGGGAGGAAAGGGGGGACTGGAGCCCCTCTAGGATGCATTCTGAGCACCCACCTTTATCTGCGTCACTGACCAGAGTTGCTCATGAGCGAATGTATCCTGGAGACACCGGGAGCAGAGAGTCATGTCTTTGCGTGTTTACGTCAGAGGAAAGCAAGGGACAGAGACACAGTGTCTACCTACCATGGTGCTTTCTGGATTCCATGCAAACTGCTAAACATAAATTACTAGGGAAAGTTGACTTGAAAGATGGTTTTTAGTAGACGGGACGGATGGAAATCATCTCACAAAACATCCTGAGGGAGAAGGCAGGTTTACTTCAAGAGCATCCTTTGGGCAAACCACAGTCAGTCCCCATTCACTTTGAGGATTTGATTTTGGTTCTCCTACTTGCGACTTATTTTGGAGAGAATTCCTTGATTCTTCCTTTTGTTGTCCCTTGTTTGGGTTTTCTGCTTTGTAGGTCACTCCTCACTTGGAGGAGAGAGTGGAAGGGAGAGGCGAAGTGGGAAGTAATGAAAAACAAGCCGCATTAATGAATATGCTTTCTTTTCACTCCAACTTTCTTCTTTTTTTATAGAATTATTTATTTTATTTATTCATTTTCAAGTGGGGAGAAAGAGAGAGACAGACAGGCAGAGACAGAGACAGAGACACCAGGGCCACCACCTTGTGTGTCTTGGCTTATGTGGGTCCTGGGGAATTGAACCCAGGGCCTTAGGCACTGGAGGAAAGTGCCTTAACCGCTGAGCCATCTCTCCAGCCCCCATCTTCTGAATACAAATAAAGAGCATTTTAGGCAAAAATAAAATGAGCAGAAGCTTTTTCATAATATTCTAACGCTCTACCCAAAACAGTAAAATTAATCATTCCATTATAATTGGACTCAAGCCAAAACTTGAGTGTAATTGACACAAGCTAACCCAACCCAAACCACAATGATGTGAACAACCTTTGCTCACTTCTTCATTTCAGGGCTACTGTCTCAGGAGGGTTTTTTTTTTCTTTTGAGATAATTAGAGATTCTATTGAAGAATGTTTGATTGCTTGGTTTGATGATGCATAAGTTATCCAATCTTTTAAGTATGAAAGTAATGAGAATTCTCACCTGGATCATGGATTAAATACAATGAGCCCTCTTTAATAGCAAACTGCTGGAACAGAGAGGAATAAATAGATCTTTTGGACAGACAGGGATCAGTCTTCCTCTGTTAATAGAGCTCCTGTCTCCTATCTCAAAAGAGAATTGAGAGATTAAAAGATAAACCCCAATGTTTATTAACTCATCTGAGTTATTCTGGGAAGAGACACTTTATTTAGCAAATGTGCAATAACAGAGTATAACTTTTATAGATCAATTCTGACTAAAATTGTGAACTTTGATATAGCTTATATCAGAAACCAGAAAAAATGATCAAGTGACACTTTCAAAATACCTCTTTCAGTTTCTGATCTTGTAAAATTCTGGCATTTCAGAGTATGAAGGATATTCACCTGTGCTTACAATAAGCATGCTGCTATTCATGATATATGAAAAGAGTTCACATCCCATTAAAGAACAGCCAGAAATACTGCCTTCCCAATATGCAACTTGCTATTTTGCTGTCTGAAAATAAGGAAATGTGTTGTCAGTGGAAGTAAGATGATTTCTATTAACATTAAAAAGACGGAAAAGCCACACAACACACTATAATGGAAAGTGTGTGGCAGACAATAAGATCATTATAAGAAGCGGGAATTACTTCTGACTCTCCTTTCGGTAACACTAAAGTGAGCTCATGCCAGGCATGTTCTTCATTTAGGATCTGCAGTGATGAAAAATGATGGAGTCTTTCCTGTGACAAAAGCTCTAGCTATGAAGCAGCTTATGTGGCCTCTTGCTTCAAATGTCCAGTGCAGGAATTGCATGGGTGTAAGAGTAAGATGTTCTTTTTTTTTAATATATATATATATATATATATATATATATATATATATATATATATATATTGACCATAATGAGTTACATTATTTAGTAGGCAAACAATGAGTTGTTATCCCCAATTCCCCAATGCCCCCCCCATCCCCAATCAGCTGGATATCCTTTTCCGTGGGTCGTCTGGATCAGTCCTTGTGGCAGGGGACCATGGATAGCCTAGTACTCAGCCTGGGTCTCCTGGCCCAAGTGTGCTATTACTGAGGGGTGCCATGCCTCTGGATAGTCTCCCCCACCACGGCTCTCACAATCTTTCAGCCCCCTCTTCTGCTCAGTTCCCTGAGTCGTGGTGGGTGGAGTAAGATGTTCTTAATTGGTAGGTAGTTTTGACTCACTAAATTTGAAAATTGAGACAAGATTTTTTTTTGAGAGAGAGAGAGAGAGAGAGAGAGAGAGAGAGAGAGAAGAAACAGGGAATAAGGAGGCAGATAATAAGAATGGACCTCACCCTCAGCGTGAAGAACAACTTCCAGAAGATTCTGTCTTGACACCCAGGTTTTGTCTCCAGCAAACACAGGTGCCCTGCCATACAAAAGGCCACTGCTTCTTGTCTGTCCTATGAGTTAGCCTTGATCCTCCTTCAACCACTGCCTGGTTTTTTAAATATATGAGGGCTGAAGAGATGGCTTGGTGGTTAAGGCACTTGCCTGCATAGCCTAGTGGCTTGAGTTCAATTTCCCTGTATCCATGTAAAACCAGATACACAAACTGCTGTTTGCAGAGGCTGGAGGCCCTGAAGTGCCTATTGTCTCTGTCTCTCTTCTATCTCTCTCTCTGCTTGCATACAAATAAATAAATAAATTTTGAAAATATATGATACATGGGGAATGTGAATCATGTGGTAAACATGAAATAAGACACTGGACAAAATCTTGGTGCTATGTAGAACCTAGAAAAATATTTAGTCATGAATATATTTAATTATGTCATTGAGCTGGTGATTGTGGCTCAGGGGTAGAACACTTGCCTAGCATATATAAGGCCCTGGGTTTGATTCCCAGTACTGGAAGAAATGTCATCAAGTTTTAATTTTCTGTTTTAGTGTTTAGGTACTAATCATTAAATAAAACAGCACTCAACACACACACTAATTTTTTTATTGACATTTGTAGTAATTCAATAAAAAAATGAACTTGAAGGAGATAGTCCAACCATTAGGTCATAAATACCAAAAAGCATCTGAAAGATTTAAGATAAATCCGCAAGATAACAAACAATAAAAACAAAATTAAGCTGTTTTAAATCTTACCATAATGCACTCAAAATCCACAGACAATGAAAAAAATATTATTAAAAAAACCTTGACGCTTATTGATGGAAAAATAACTGTGTATAAAGAAGTAATAAAATAGCAGGGAAGGATTATAGGCATTTTATAACAATCTCTTGAGGTCTCATTAGTACTTAAAGAAGCTGAATTTTTCTTTGCCTACAGAAATATGTAACGGGGTTTGAATCATCATAACTGAGCCTAAAATATTTTCATAGGAAAGAATCAAAATGTTACAAATATTTACTTAGGTTCAAAGGAGCACTTGCTAACTGGTTGGTTTTAGGACAAAAGAAAGAACTTTAGGGGAGATTTGCCCTGACATGTCTCCCAGCCAAGTGTGTCTGCTCAGGCTGTCGCTTTCACCTCTCCCTGATGGAGCCCGTCTCCTGCTGGAAGGCTAGACTTGGGTTATCCTCGCAGGGGGCCAGGGGTCCATTCCCTTTTACCCAACAGTACAGTGATCCCTAGTTCTGCTGAGTAAACACTCTTACCACTCCTCTGACTTCTGCCATGATCTAGTCCACAGGACTTTATCAGGCTCTTGAGGACCTCTGGGGACATCTGGATAGAATGAGGGCAGGCCCAGAAGACTTCCCATCCTACAGGTCTCTCTGGAAATGAGCACGAGGTTACCTTAGAGCCAGATGGACACATGCATTTACATTGCTGGGTGGAAGGCAGCTTCGAGCCTGGCCCCTTCAGAACTCCACAGTTCTATCCACTTTTCAAATGAAGTGTGAACAAACCAATTGCAAGCAAGGAGATGTAAAAGTGTAATATCTTGGACCATATTTGAGAATAATTAATGATTTTTATTAAAAGATTTCTAAGAAAGAGACATTTGACAATGTATGAATATGAGAAATTACTAACATGCATTATTAGTTGATTATTAATAAGTTTAGAGTGATACAACACGTGGCGATGGGCATACAAGACAATTATAAAAAGATAAATTCTTTCAAGTTTCCCTAATGTGGGGGTGGGGTTTCCTGTCTCCAGGAAATATCAGGCATCCCTTCATAAACCCATGGAGTACAGTTTAAACCCGGTATGGTAGCTGACCTCCTCTTCACCGGAATTCACACGAAGGAGAAAGAGGTGGCAGGTGACAACATCCCCTCTTGGGCTGGGCTGAGGATTCTGGGAACCAGGCACACCACAGCTGGAGTTCTTGCATGGTATGGCCAATGCCCCACACGATGTCACCAGAATCCTAGAAGCAGAGAGGCATCTGGATGTCCGCCTTCAAATTCAAGACAGAATAAAGAGACCTTCTTAATAATTTTGTAATATAAACATTGCATGTTCAAGACTATGGTTACTGTTGTGCAACAGGTCCCCAGTGTGATTCTGGTCTGTCTGAATCTCTGCTCTTTCTCCGGAACCACCTACTTGGTCGTCTTCTCCCCTCTCCTACTCCCAGCTTCTAGTAACTAATAATCTACTCTCCTTTTCTCACTCAGCTTTCTTAGATTCCAAATGGGGTCCATGGGATTCACTTTCTGATGCGATGGATGTGTGAGATGTCTTCATCATCCCACAGTGTGTGCAGATGTACCCACACACCACATCCCACCCAACCCTGGTGTACAATTAGGATCTGTCGATTCAAAGCACATGTTACCTACCTGATTCTTCACCGACTCCAGCTTGGACGGACTCGACTCTGACTCGGTGGAGCTGTGTTCTCGTTGGACCAACAGCAACTTAATTCTCGAAAGAAGTTAACACATCTTCTGGGCACTCGCCTCAAGCTCCTCAATCCATCAAGGACCCGCTCTCCGAGGTGGGGTTGATGGGGGGATGTCCCTCCCTGCGGTGCTCCCCCAGAGTCTGCTTTGGCCTTGGTCTTCCTTGCAGGGGTGCCCAGGGCACGTCTCTGTGGGGCCGTCTTGGCAGTGCGCTTCTTCAGGGAGAAGAAGAAGAGGCGAAAGCGGGCCTTCTTCCTTCGGGAATGCAAGTCCTCGGGGCTGCAGACAGGAGGGGCCGGCATGGTGGCTCTCCTGAGGGTCTTCGGCTGGGCTAGTGGCACTGGAGGTTTCCATAAGGGACAGGAGCGAAAGTAAATGCTAGGGTCACTGTCCCTCCGGGGGAGAGGACGGGGGGCCACCGGTTTGGCCTTGAATTTTTTAGATGGCCACTTCTTGGCATCTTCTCGCTTCTGGGCTTGGTCTTCTAACATTAGGTAGGTGGCCATGGCGCCATTGAATGAGTTCTTACTCAAGGAGCGGTGGGTGTAGAGCGGGTTGTAGCCCAGTTTGCTCATCCTCTGCAGGATCCTGAAGTTGAGCTGCTTGTCTTCGGCCTTGACCTCCATGGGTCTGGGCAGCGGGTGCGGCGCGCAGCGGAGGATCCAGGGATGCTGCAGGACCTCCTCCAGGGTGGGCCTGTGGGCCGGGTTGATGGACAGCAGCCTGTGAATGATGTCTTTTAAGTCGGCGGGGATGTAGCATGGAACCATGTACCTCCCCGCCTTGATCTTCTTCTGCAGACACGACAAGGTGAGGGCCTCGAAGGGCTGGGTGCCGGTGACCATGATGAACAGGATGACGCCGAGGCTCCAGATGTCGGCCTTGGGGCCGTCGTAGACGCGGCACCTGAAGACCTCGGGGGCTCGGTAGTTAACGGTGCACCAATAGGAGGCCACCTTCTGGCCCTCCTCGAAGCGCGAGCCGATGCCGAAGTCCGACAGCTTAACGTCCCAGTGCTTGTCCAGCAGGATGTTCTCCGGCTTGAGGTCGCCGTGGACCACGCCGGACCCGTGGCAGTACATCAGGCCCCACACGATCTGGATGAGGATCCTGCAGGCCTCCCGCTCTTGCAGGCGCCCGGCTTTCTCGATGTGCTGCATGAGCTCGCCTCGCTCCACCAGCTCCATCACGAAGTACACGTGCTTCGGGGAGTGGATGACCTCGTACAGCTTCACCACGTTGGGGTGGTTCAGGCTCTTCATGATGTCCACCTCCTTGGACAGCAAGCTGTAGGGCCAGGCCCCCATCTTCTGCACGAACTTGATGGCCACGCGCGTCCCCGTGCGCCGGTGGCGGGCCAGCCACACCTCGGAGCTGTTGCCCACCGCGAGGATTTCCTGCAGGTTATAGTGCGATCTCAGACCTGCTCTCTCCGCGGTTCTGTCCAAGTACTCTTGGTACCAGCACCCCATCGCGGAAATCAATGAGAGCGGTTGAGCCTAAGGCATCAAAAGTAAAAAATAATAATAATAAATGTGTAAGAAAAATCAGCTTCACAGCTACCTATGCGCAGACACGTCTTCTGACGAGCTCCGCAAGCTGCACTGACCGCAGTCCAGCTCGGGTCAGGGCTCTGCGCAGTGTTGAAAGAATCTGCTTACAGCAGACCTTACACTTAGCCCCAGAAATGACAGTCAGCAAAGCAAATAAGGAGTTCATAAGTTCATAGCTGTGCTCAGCCATTTAGCCTTGAAAAGGAAAGCTGTGGGCTTTGATAAGAAAAACAGTTGGGCCAAAATAAGATATCTGTGGCTGGCCACCTGGCCCTGGAGACTAAACCGTTAGGCTGGGAAAAACACCCACAAGGCCAAGTCGGCCACCCACTGCAATTTCTGGGAACTAAGGATGTGTTCCAAAGTTCACCCTGACCCTATATGAATTAGCCAATAGAAACCTTGTAACCATGCTTCCTGCTTCTGTAACCACGCTTCTGCCCTCAAAATCCTATAAAAAGCCCTTCATATCCTGGAAAGGCGCGCTGGTCCTCTGAGAGACTTAGCAGCCCCAGGTACCTGTGTATCTGAATAAATCCTCTTGCTGTTTGCATCTGATTCGTGGTCTCGGCGTGTTCCTTGGGTCTGGGGTCTCTCCTGAGGGAAGACCACATCCAGGGTCTTTCATTTGGGGGCTCGTCCGGGATCGAGACCCCTCCCCTGGGACCACCGACCCACCAT
>PVHP010034367.1:0-19101 GCA_004024765.1 Zapus hudsonius
TTTTTTTTTTTTTTTTTTTTTTTTTTTTTTTTTTTTTTTTTTTTTTTTTTTTTTTTTTTTTTTTTTTTTTTTTTTTTTTTTTTTTTTTTTTTTTTTTATTTGGTTTTGAGTTTGTTGTTGCTGTTAAACAAAGCCTCACTATGTAACCCAGATTGGACAAGAACTCCCTGTATAGCCCAAGATAGCCTCAAACTCATAGATCTTCCTGTCTAAATCTTATTAGTGCTGGGATTACAGGTGTGCACTCTCCCAGGCCTGGCTTCAAAGGACTTCTTTGATCTGTGCACACAGCCCTTGAAATTGCATGGGGTGCCATTATTGGAAATTGACTTAGGACCCAATCATGAAGTCAGGGAAAGATGCTCTTTCTTGTCATAAAAATGAATCTGGAGGGCTATGTTCTGAAAGGAAAGAAGAGCCAATCTGGAAGGACTGTGAGAAGCTTGTGTGCATGTTGAACTCAAATTCTGGAATCCAGGATGGTCCAGATTGGGTTTCTGTATTAGAGGAGCAGGCCACAATATGGGTCTTGACATCATACTGCCTGTACTGGTCAGGATTTCCAAGATGTCTGGGATGGTTAACATTGCTGTCACCTTGACAAAATTTAGAAACATCTAGAAGACATGCCCCTTGGTATATCTGTGAGGGCATTCCAGAGAAGTTTAACTAGTATCAGAAGACCCACCCAGAACTTTTCTATGGCCTAGGATCCCAGTCTGAATAAAAAAAGGAAAGCAAGTGACATACCAGCATTCATCACTTCTTGCTTCCTGACTATAAACACAGTGTGATCAGCCACCTCATGTTCCTGCAACCATGCTCTCCCGATCTTGATGGAGTGTACCATCAAACTGTGAGCCAAAATGAGCCCTTCCTTCCTTAAGTTGCTTTTGTCAAGTATTTTATTACAACCATAAAAATAGTAACTGTGGTAGTTTGAATGTATGTCCCTCATTGACTCAGGTGTTAAAATTAAACTTGAAACTTGGATATCCAGTTGCCTCGCTGGAGGAGATGTCACTGGAGGCAGATCATGGAGTACAAACCTAAGGTGTCACTGGGGGCAGATCTGAATTCCAGCCTGTCATAGTCAGTCACATGCTGCTTGGATGAACCTCTAAACCAGGCACAGTTATGGGAGGAAAAGATTTATTGAAGTTACAGATCCAGGGGAAGTTTTATAGTGGTGAAAGAGGTTGGCCCCTTTTCACAGATCCAATCAGAGCGAGAAAAAGACCATCACTAGTGCCTCAAGTAAACACACTTAAAAATGTTAAACAAAGCAGGGAACTCCAGGCTTGAGCTCAGACTGTTTTTTGTATACATATAGTTAGAATTTTAGATCTACCCCAGAAACATTTTAGGGCTGAACTGTAGGATCTAGTCAGGCCAAGGTGACATCTCCTATAGTCAGGAAATGGAGAAAAACTTTATTAATCTCTTGAATCTATTGGGTGACATCTATTTAAACTATCAAAATCAGCCCCTGACCCCCAATAGATTTATAACCATCTTAAATTTTATACGTGTTTAATCTAAATTTAAGGATTCCCCACAATCTTTAAAATCCAAGTCTTATTATCTGAGATTTAAAATTGTCTCTTAACTGTGAGTCCTATAAAATCAAAACAAGTTATAAACTTTTAACAACGCAAAGAGTAAAAATTTCTAATTGTCAATGAGGCTACAAGGAAAGACTGGAGCAAAGTAAACTCAATAAACATCAAACTTCCATAGTTTAAATCCAATATTAAAACTAGTGAATCACAGTTTCCAGATTTTTAATTCCATCCCTCCATTTGGACTAAGTAGCTGAGGAAACCTTCCATATTGAGCCAACAGCTTTCCATGGTAGCCCTTACACAGTCCTGGTATGTCCAAATATCTTTGGTTTTCTATTGTAAACCATGATCCTATATATTGATCGCATCTCAGCAGCAGCTCCTGATACCACATGTATTTCATGACCCACTCCACATGTGTATTTCTCAAGATTGCAAAACCAATACCAGTTGTGTAGGACACAGCCATGTTGTTAATTTACAGGTGAAATAAACCTTAAAGAGCAGGTTATTTCTTTTTAGTGATCTTCTTTTAAAAAAGTCTATATTCTGGGGGCGGAGCAAGATGGTGGACGAGTAACAGCGTCTCCAGGACTCTCTCCGAAAAGGTTTGATTTTTCCAGCTGGGATCCAAACCCCGGACCACAGCTGGCCCTGAACCCAAGCCCACCATCTCCCCAGTTCCTTCACCAGCAGAGAGAGGGTTCCCCAGCCACTCTCTGCTCTGCAGAGGAACAGAGAACTGCCACCCTCCCCATCCTAAGATCCCGCCATTGTCTCCTCCCAGCCAGTTCCCCAACCCGCGCAGCCGGCTAAAGTCCTTTCCCTCACGGGGCCCCTTCCCTCCAGCACCAGATCCTCCAGTACACTTCTCTCCACGACCCCCCCCACATACACAGGCAGATGCGATCCTTGGACAAACTGACCTAGCTTGGTTCCAGGGCCAGAACTCAGCCAGATACCTGGGAACCTTGGCAGAGGCCAGTACAGACAGGTACCTGACAGGAGGGCAAAGGCGGCCTCGGAGAGTTCCAGGGATCACATGCCACTGCCAGATGGGAAGACACTGGCTCTACAGTTGGGGGTACTGAGGCTGTTTCTACTGCAGCATACCAATAGTGGACAGGGGCCTATGAGGTGGCTCTAAGACTAAATAGTCACATACAGAGGGACCCAGACAGGTAAAGATCTAAGCCTGTCTGGGGACAGAACACCCCAACAGGAAAGACCTCTGTTTAAGATCAAACCTGGTGATCTTTCCACTGGAAGCAAAATGAAATTAGAGCCACTCCTTTCACCATGCACACAGATCAAATCCAAATGGATCAAAGACCTCAATATCAAGCCTGTAACCCTGAATACCCTGGAAGAAAAAGTTGGAGGAACCTTACATGAGATAGGAGTAGGGAACAACTTCCTGAGCAAATCTGTAGTAGCCTAGGAAGTGCAAAAGTCACTTAACCAATGGGACCTGATCAGGCTCAAAAGCTTCTGTACAGACAAAAACACCGTTCTCAAAGTCAATAGACCCCCTTCAAATTGGGAGATGATTTTCGCCAGCTACAACAAAGACAGAGGCCTGATTTCCAAAACCTACAGTGAACTCAAAAAAATTAATAGCAAAAACCCAAATTGCCCCCTCACAAAATGGGGCACTGATCTCAACAGAGAATTCACAGAGGAGGAAACACAAATGACCTTTTCTCACCTGAGAAAATGCTCAACATCCTTAAGCATCAGGGAAATGCAAATCAAAACCACAATGAGATACCACCTTAGGGGTGAGAATGGCAATAATAAATAAAACCAACAACAATCATTGGTGGCAAGGATGCGGGGTGGGGGTGGGGGAAGGAACCCTCATTCACTGCTAGTGGGATTGCAAACTTGTTCAACCACTATGGAAAGCAGTGTGGAGACTCCTGAACACAATAGACGTAGAACTACCAATGGACCCAGCTATCCCTCTACTAGCTATCTACCCACAAGATGTCACATCTCGACACAGAAACATTTGTACAACTATATTTATAGCAGTTCAATTCATAATAGCCAAGTATTGGAATCAACCCAAATGCCCATTCATGGAGGAATGGACAGAGAACCTGTGGTATATTTACACAATGGAATTTTACTCAGCTGAAAGGAAAAATGATATATCGAAATTTAGGAAAAAATGGTCTGTCTTCTAGCAGATCTTACTAAGCGAACACTCAAAAAAACAGAGAATCGATCGCCGCAAATTCTTCCTCATATGTGGTCCTTAACCAGGATAATCATGTTCTTTATGCAGACTAATAGTAAGAAGTGAGAGATTATGAATGATGGGCAAGGGATGGGAGGAGGGGAATGGCTTAAACTTGAGGATAAACCATATTAGGTTTCAAAACATAAAGTCCTCACGATCATATTGTAACCTATTGAGTAAGTAGTGAGCGTCATCTGGCAAGAGGGGCCATGAGTGGTAGGGGAGAGAGTCTAAGCCTGTGAATAATTAGAACAGCCGGACAACCCCTGGTTCCATCCACTGGTTCCTTCCCTCACTGAGCTGTTGACCAAAGTGACTCATGAGATTCCAACAACATGACAGAATTCTGTCAAAGCTCTTGGGTGCCCTCCCTAGGCCTGAGGCAAAACCCTGTTGCTGAAGAAACCACAGAATACCATCGACCAGCATCGAATGACCCTTCAACGTTCGGAATGGTATCCAGCCCCCAGAAGGCAGCTAGTGTAGTGCTAGAAGGCACTGCACAGGCTGCCAGGGGAAAATGATCAACAACAGCGGGATTAAACAGAAACCACTGACACGAAACACAATCTGTGGTCATGAGTAGGCTGACCACACCTCCTACTGGGAGGGAACAGCAAACCAAGAAAGGAGCACTTGTGTAATGGAGGAGCCTGGGCCTGGGGGAGACAATCAACAGCTTTCAAATTCGACCAATTTTCCACTTAGTGAGAGGGACCCCTTGTCTGGAACTAGGGATTCAGGGCGATAGGCACCGGATCCCGTACTTTTGGGCTCCCAAAACAAGATGCACTAGGGGAGCGAGTGACAGGGAGGCTACTAAAAATAGAATCTAGGTAATCCAGAATTGTGTATATTTGTTAACCTACACTGATCTCACTCTCCGATGGAGATTGTGTTTGTATTTTTCAGGATGCAGCGAGAGAGCTGGGGCCCATCTAACCCTACCAACCGACCGTAGGCCAATACCTGAGATTCTGGCAAGAGAGGAGCCACCACAGTCATACCGTGGAGGATCCATATGGAACCCCGCAGAGAATGATGGGAAGAACGAGGGACCCACAGCCACAGACATTCAATCTACACAGGATAAGCCAGTGAGACAGAAACCAACGATCTTCGACACAAAGACCCCTAAACTCACAACCTTAAAGCAGCCTATACTCATCCACCATGACTCAGGGAACTATGCAGAAGAGGAGGCGGAAAGAAGGTAAGAGCCGTGGTGGGGGAGACTATCCAGAGGCATGGCACCCTTCAGTAACAACACACTTGGGCCAAGTGGACCGGGCTGAGTACTAGGCTATCCAGGGTCCCCTGCCACAAGGACTGATCCAGATGGCCCACCGAGGAGGATATCCAGCTGATTGGGTAAGGGGAAGTGGGGCATTGGGGATAACAACTCATTGTTTGCCCACTGAATAATGTAACTCATTATGGACAATAAATATATATTTAAGCCTTAACAAAAGAAAGAAAAACCATAAAGAAAGGCTGGTGAGGGGTGCTATGTTTTGGGAGGCTGGGACATTCATGGAGTCAGTGTGTTTGAGTATAGGGTTCTCCAGGTGAGAAAGGTGCATGGTAAGATCGGGTCCAGTGTTGTCAGTGATTTTATGGCCTGTATATGCCAGGTTGGTGAGGGTAAAGACAGGTTAGGGGCCTGTGCACTCCAGCCTGGTGAAAAGCTAGGCGTGTTTGGGACTGGAGTGCTAGAAGCACTAGAGTGAGTGGGGCCTGCACACCCCAGTCTGGTGAGACCTCTTTGGTGTGTTTAGAGCCTGAGCACTTGGTGTGCCAATATACTTGGGTCTGGGTGCTCCAGATTGATAAAGAGTAGAACATGTTTGGAGACAGGGTGTGCCAGGCAGAAGAGATGCTTGGTGAGTTTAAGTCCAGTATTGTCACTGTGTTAGGGGCCTGTGCACACTGAATTGGGGAGGGGATAGGTGGGTTCAGGGTTGGTATAGCCCAGGCTGATGAGAAGCTTGTCGTGTTTGGGACCAGAGCTCTAAAGGAACCAGCACAACTGGTGCCTGTGCACCCCAGCCTGGTGAGGGGACTTGCAGGTGTGGGGCCTGACCAATCAGGGCACCTGTGTACTTGGGCCTGTGTTCTCAAGACCAGTGAAGAGTGGGGAGTGTCTGGGGTCTGTGCTCTGGGGATGCCAGTGTAGGTAAATCCTGGGAAACCCAGACAGTTAAGGGGTCCACTGTGTTTGGGCCTGGAGTGCATGCAAGGTGGTGAATGGCACAGCAAGTCTGAGTCCTGTACTTGGGGGCACCAGTGTGTTAGGGGACTGCACCCCAGATTGTAGAGGGGTGTGAACTGTTTGGACCCTGTGCACTCACTCTGTGATGCCCCAAACAAAGCACATCTCAAGTATCAGCCATGAACCCAGAATAGCAAACACACTTGTAACCTCCACAGAATCCATACCTGTGCTATCCCATACCAAACCAGCTCAAACCAAAAACAGATCAATCAATGACGAAATAAGACTTTTATGCCCCTATAACCTCCCCCCACTCACATTGCACCCACCTTATGGCACTCCCAGGGTGCCTCATTACTACCGTAATTAGGAAGCAAACGTTCTCTGGCAGGCACCTGCCAGGAGAGTATCAGGGTAATCTCTACAATCCACCCAGCTGGGATATGGTGGGTAAAGAGGAGCAAGTAGGACTGCTCTCGAACACCCTGAGTACCAAGGGCAAGACACAGTGGTGAATACAGCCAGAGAAGGTCTATGACCTCCAAAGCAGCCACCATCCCAGAACTACTGGCAAAACTGTAACCTCTGCAACTCACGCACCTGTGGTTACACTATCCTAACCCAAATGGAAACCAAATCAGAGCACTCACTGAATACCCTACAAGGGCCTGTATTGGCTCCCTCATCAAGAAATTTAGACCTTTATCCAGAAATGGAAGATTCCAAAGGGAAAAAAAAATACTCATCAAATTGAGAGTCCCCCACCAAGGCTCCCTGGTCCCACAGTCGAAGTTGCCACTGAAAATTCAGGGAAGGCAACAGAATTATAATCCCAAAATCAGAGTAAAACAACCTTAGGACATAACTGCAATGAAACTCTGACTAAAATATTTGCTGAGCTAGAAACTGTCAAAAAAACACATAAATTAAGTGGAACTCAATAACACAAGTTTTGCCATCAGACTCAATTGAGGAAAATTAGAGCGATTTCAAAAGAGCAATAAGCTAATTGAGGGTTAGCCAAAAATGGGAGGAGTTCAATAACCAGCTGATCAAGTTCAATGACCAAATGCAAGGATGAATTCCAGGATGCATTAAGAAAAACAAAACTAGAATTGAAATTGGAACTCAACAAAGAGATGGAGACTATGTAAAAAAATAATAGAAAACTAAAATCACACACAGCTATTAAAAGCCTCTTTAGAATTCCTCAATCCCAGAGTTAATAACCTGGAGGAGAAAATGTCAGACCCTGAAGACAAGACAGAAGAAATAAATACAGAGTCCAAAAACTTCAATAAATAAAAAACATAATGTGAGCAAAATATGAGGGAACTGTGGGATACCCTAAAGATACCAAACATCAGGATGAAGGGGATATCAGGGAGGGGAAAAATCCACGCCAAAATTATTGAAGAAAAATTTCCCCTTCTTGCAAAAAGAGAGGCTGGTCCGGATACAAGAGGCCCATGGAAGTCCAAAGAGAAGGACTAAATAAGGAACTCTCCAAGACATATCATAGATAAACTGTTAAACATAGAAAACAAAGAGAGAGTGCTTTAAAAGCAGTAAGAGGGAAACAACTCATAACATTTAAAGGCAACCCCATCAGAGTTACCTCAACTTCTCATTGGAAATCATGAAGGCCAGAAGGGCCTGGAACAATGCTCTTCAAGGCCTAAAAAATTATGGCTTCCAATCCAAACTACTGCACTTGGCAAAAGTATCTCTCATAATAGATAGAGAAAGGAAAATGTTCCATGCTAAAAGCCAGCTCTACATACAATTATATGAAAACAAAGCAAAACTTACAGAGGATATTTGAGGAGATATTCTACACAGAAGAAATGAAAAACCAACCTCAATAGCCCAATAGAGGATGTAAATGATAAACAAAATTAGTGTGCTCATAATAACATATGCAGCATTAACCCCCATAAGCCCTCCACCATGGCAGGGCTTAAAGCAAACATTACAGCTATAATGGACTTAACTCTCCCATAAAAAGACACACGTTAACAAAATGGATCAAAATACTGGGCCCTTAGAACTGCTGCCTTCAACAAATGCACCTCACCTGTAAAGACAGACACCTCCATGGGGTGAAAAGATGGACAATAATCTTTCAAGCAAATGGAAATAAAAAACTAGTAGGTGTTGCTACATTAATATCTGACAAAATAGACTTTAAATGAAAATAAAAAAGGACAATGAAGGACACATCTTACTCATCATGGGAATGATCCAGCAGAATGATATCACTATCATAAATATGTATGCACCAAATACAGGTGCGCCACAGTACATAAGCAAAACTTACTAAAAAAAAAACAGAAATAGACTCAAATTCATCATAGTAGGAGACTTTAATATACTGCTATCATCACTAGACAGATCATTGAAATAGATCAGCAGAGAAATAAAAGATCTTAACAATATAGATCAATTAGGCATAACAGATGTCTACAGAACATTCCATCCCAAAATCAGTGAATAAACATCTTCTCAGCAGAATAGTGAGCAAATCTCACAGGTGAATTTAAAGACTGACAAAGGGAATGGAAAGAATGGAGGTGAGGCTGAGCTGTTGACCAAAGTTCCAAAATCAAGGCAGGATTCTATCAAATGAGGTTCCAAAATCAAGACAGGATTCTATCAAAGCTCTTGAATGCCCTCCCCAGGCCTGAGGCAAAACCCTGTTGCTGAAGAAACCACAGAATGCCATCGATCAGCATCGAGAGACCTTTTGAGGTCTGGAATGGTAGTTAGTGCAGTGCTGGAAGGCACTGCATAAGCTGCCAGGGGAAGCTGGTCAACAAAAGCTGGAGGAAACAGAGACCACTGGCATGAAACACAGTCTGCTGCCATGAGCAGGCTTTCCATACTTCCTACTGGAAGAGAACAGTGAACCAAGAAAAGAGCACTTGTGCAATGGAGGAGCCAAAGCCTGGGGGAGGCAATCAACAGCTTTTAAATATGGCCAAATATTCCACTTAGTGAGGGGGAGCCCTTAACTGGAACTGGGGACTTAGGGCAATATGCATTGGGAGCCGGACTCTCAGGCCCCCAATAAGAGATGCATTATGTGAGCAATTAAAGAAGAGGCTACTAAAAATAGAATCTAGCTAATTCAGAAATGTGTATCTCAGTTAACCTATACTGAATTCATTCTCTGATGGAGATTCTGTTTATATCTTTCAGAATGAAGCAAGAGAGCTGTAGCTCATCCAACCCTACAACGAACTGCAGGCTGATAGCTGAGATCCTGACAAGAGATGAGCCACCCCCGACATACCGTGGAGGATCCATATGGAATCCTGCAGAGAATGATGGGATGAACAAGTGACCCATAGTGACAGCCAATCAGTCAACACAGGACAAGCCAGTGAGACAGACACCAATGATTTTTGACACAACCTAAAGCAGAAACACAGAGACCCCCTAAGTTCTCAACAATAAAACAGCCTTAATACTCATCTACCATGACTCTGGGAACTGAGCAGAAGAGGGGGTGGAAAGGTTGTGAGAGCCTTGGTGGGGGAGAATACCCAAAGTCATGGCCCCCCTCAGCAACAACACACTAGGGCTGATGGAACCAGGCTGACTCCTAGGCTATCCATGGTCCCCAGCCCCAAGGACTGATCCAGACTGCCCACGGATGAGGATATCCAGCTGACTGGGGATGGGGAAGAAGGGCATTGGGGAACTGGGGATAACAACTCAATGTTTGCCCATTTAATAATGTAACTCATTATGGACAATAAAAAACAAAGAAAGAATGGGGGTGAGGGAGAATGGGAAGGCGGGGATGTATACCCTAATCTAAACTAATAATGAATCGATACCATAAAAGCCTTACCTCTTGAGGAAGCTGGGGGCATTGTCTGATAAAAAGGGCATCTTGAGGGTTTGAGGAAGCCTAACCCCAAGACAAGCAGCTCTGGCCTATATCTCCCTATCCCAGTCATTGTTTACTTCCCACACTGAGCTATTGATCAAAGAGACCTATTAGATCCCTAAAACAAGACAGGCTTATGTCAAAGTTCTTGAATACCCATTCAAGGCAAACATTGAGACCCTAATGTTGAAGATACTACTGCCATCACACAACACCAAGTGACCCTGCTGGATCCTGAAAGGAAACCAGCTCCCAGATGGTAGGCAGTGTAGTACTGGAAGGCACTACATGAGCTACCATGGGAAATTGTCCAATAATATTTAGAGAAAGCACAGGACATTGATATATAACACTGACCAATGTTACAAATGCTAATGACACTGCTATATGGCAGAGACCATCAAGCCAAGAAGTGCTCATCTGTGCAATAGTGGCACTAAACCTAGGCTTACTGATTGGCTAAGAGATCTGCTCAGTGGCAAAGAACCCTTAGCTAGAACTGGGACCCAAAGCAAATTCTTATTGAAACCCAGAACCCAAACTCCAGAGAAAAAACCCCATTAACCAGGGGTCTACAGAGAAGCTACACCCATTAGAATCATGTCAAATTAACAATGTTTGTCTTAACTATTCTGATCTCACTCTCCATTGGAGATTCTGTTTGTATTTTTCAGAAGGCAGCCAGAACCATGGACAACCCAATTCTATCAACAGGACCTGAAATGATGGCTAACACCCAGGAAAGAGATTAACCATTCCTAACTCTTCATTTAGGGCCCAAATGCAACCTTTGATGAAGTGGCAAGATGAGCAAGAGAGCTACCTCCACAGCAAGTCAGATAATCTATGAAATGGCAATGGAGATATACACTGAACATACCCAACATAGCCCAAAGCAGAAATCCAGAGACTCTTAAGATCTCAACAGTAAAGCAGATTTAATACTCATCCACCCTGACTCAGGGAACTCTGAAAAAGAGGGGGCAAAAAGATTGTAAGAGCCATGGTGGGGGAGAATATCCAGAGACATCACCCCCTCAGCAACAACATACACACACACTCAAACTGGCTACTGCTTGTACAATTCATAACCCTCTAGACCGTTTCAGGAATCCCACTCAAGAGGGCCCTCAGCAGTTTGGGGACAGAGAGGAGGGAATTGGGGCACCATCACAAAACTTGCTCATACAATGTATCTAATGATTAACAATAAATAAGTCTTTTTAATTATATTAAATTGTTAACACATTTGTATGAGGCAAACATGATAACCACTGCACTACGAAAACCAACCTAGATTTTTAACACATTGGAACACAGAATTGGGGTAACTAAATCTGTGTTCCTGGGCTATGGTCACTCATACTTGACTCCAGAATAAACTATCTCCTACTACCTTTGCAGTAAGAGTTGTATGTTTTATGTCATATGTTAACAGACATATGTTAGTTCATAGTTCTAGAAGCTGGGGATGTTCAAGTACCAAGTGCATAGCTGTAGCATTTGGCAAGTACCTTGATTTTATGTCATAACATAGTGGAAGGCAAAAGAGCAAGTGAGAGCATGTAAAAGAGAAAGCAATGAAATGCAGACTCATTATTATAACAACTTGATCACTCAGTAACTAACCCACTCCCATGGTAACAATATTAACTAATTTCTAAGGTTGTGCCCTTAAGACACAATCACTACTTATTAGACTCTACCTTCTGGCACTGGATTTGAGATCAAGCTTCCATCATGTGAATTTTGGAGACACATCCAAATCATAGCCAAGGTCAATTTATGAGTCTTATTGTTACTAGCTCTGAACATGTGGTTCCTTTTAGCCTAGCAACTTTTTCTCTGAAGGAACATTTTGGAGCTCTATTTCCACATGGTAATTTAATCCCACATATACAAACTCCCTCCACAGGAGAGGCTGCCAATGATAGGTCCGAGACCACCAGTGGGTGTACCTGCTTGTCAAAAGCTGACTTGGTGATCCAAATAAAAATTCCAGTGATGGTGCTGAGAAAGATCAAAGCCACTGAACTTATTCCTGAAATTCCCTAGGACTTGTAGACTTATGGCCATCAAATGGAACTTGCCTCGCTCCTTTTGACATATGCTGAGCTTCAAAGTAGTGCCACTGGACAATTGGTAGATAGACAGACAGACCTAGGATGAAGTAACATGGAGGCATCTGAGTTCCAGAACTATTATAGATCAGTTTGTACCTACATTCTTGAGGCACTGGTGATTGAATCTTACACCTCATACATGCTAGGCAAATATTCTACCTTTGAGCTCTATCCTGATGTCTCATTTTATTTTTATTAAATTTTGGAACAGGCTCAAACTGTTTCCTAGGCTGACCTTGAACTCATTGTAGCTCAGGTAGTCCCCTGAACTTGTGATCATCCTGCCTGAGTGTCCCAAGTAGCTGGAATTATAGGCCTATAACAAGGTAGACTTTTTTTCTTTCTTTCTTTTTTGGGGGGTGTTTATGTGTGTGTGCACATGTTCATATCAAATATTTGAGTGTAGGTGCATATCTGCTATAGCACACATGTAGAGGTCAAAGAAAAACCTTGGGTGTCAGTTCTTACTTTCCACTTCATTTGAGGCAAGATGCCTTGTTGTTTACCATTCTGTTTGCCAAGTTAACTGGCCAGAGAGCGTTAGGTGGATACTCCTGTCTCTACCTCCCATCCTGTAGGCATGCTAGGATTACAGATATCTGCTATACCAGCCAGATTTTATGTGGGTCCTGAGATTCAAATTCAGGGACTCACATTGGTGCAGCAAGGGCTTTATCCACTGAGCCATCTCATCAGACCTCTTTTTAAATGTGAGTTCTAGATATCTGAATTGAGGTACTCCTGCTTGCATAGCAAATTTTTATCTACTAAGCCATCTCACCAGTCCCCTCCTTTTTTAAGACAGTATTTCACTCTATAGTCCAGACTTCCCTATAGCTCACTATGTAGCCCAATCTGGCCTAAAACTTATCATAATCATCTCTCTCCTTCCACCTCATCCTCCTGAGTGCTGGAATTACAGAAATGACTTGTCACACCTGGCTTGTACATCTACATTTTGAATCTTTCAAATAGCTTATCATTTTGTCAGCATGATAAATTAATTATGGTGTCTCATAGGCCAACGGCCCCTTCTGGCTACAAAAGGATTCACAGACTGCTCATGAAGTCTGGAACATCTTCAGACTATGAGTTCAACAGGATAAAAACCTGTACTAAAGCCACAACTGGGAGACCTAGCCTCGTTTCTTTGAAAATATCTTAAGAAAACCCACTGCATACTCATTGGAGGCCAATTTCTCCTCTGAACATGACAATGAAGTTCTTTTACAGAAGAGACTTTTATGCATTCATCAAGCCACACAATTGTGAAAGAATGCTTAAAAGCACTTATTTTAGGCTTGGTTTTCACAAGTACCATTAAGTATAGTGGATAGAATGGGATTGCTGATGGCCTGTCATGTTGTAGAAAGACATAATTCCAGTGCATTTTTGGTGGAGCAGAATCAGATGACTCATATCCATTGTAGTGTTTGAAGTACTTCTCAAATATCTTTTTCAAAAGACATGTCTGTTTCATGAGACAGAGGCAATTTTCATGATAGGCTCTTTCTATGTAGCCCTAGCTGGCCTTTAACTTTTGATCCTCCTACCTAGGCTACCAGAGTGCTGGAATTACAGCTATGTATCACTATGACTGGCTTAATTGAACTTCTTTCAATTACATTGCATGGTATCTGTTGCGGTCAGCTTTCTAGTTGCTGCGCAGAAAGAACCCAAACAAAAGTGGCTTATGGAGGAATGGGTTTATCTGGCTTACAGACTCGAGGGGAGACTCCATCCTGGCAGGGAAAACAATGGAATGAGCAGAGGAGTGGACATCACCTCTGCCACAGCACTGCAAACAGCGGCAGGAAGGTGTGCCAAATACTGGCAAGGGGAAGCTGGCTTATAACCCCCAAAAGCCCACCCCCAACAACACAGCTCCATCGAGGTTGTAAAACCCAAACTGCCATCAGCTGAGGATCGATCTATCAGAACACATTCATTTGTTTGTGGGGGACACCTGGATCAAACCATGACAGCATCCTTACTTAAAGATCATCTATGCCTAGAAAACCAGATTTCCAGTTTGACTGGAGTTTCACTTTTGTTTTTCTTTTTTTTTTCAATATTTATTTATTATTTGAGAGAGAAAGATGAAGAGTGAGAGAAAGAGAGAGAGGAAGGGAGAGAGAGAGAGAGAGAGTGAATGTGTACTCCAGAATCTCCAGACACATGTGCCACCTTGTACATTTGGTTTTACATGGATACTGAGGAATAGAACATAGAACTCGGGTCCTTCTGATTTGCATACAAATGCCTTAGCCAATGAGCCATCTCTCTAGCCCCTCACTTTTGTTTTTCTTGAGTTGACACAGATGTACCCTAGAATTACAAAGTCTGTTGGCCAAATCTTCATCTCATGATGGGCAAATTTGAATGTTACACATTCTTCCTAGAAATCCACGTAGGAAGCACTTAAATAACAGGCCTCTATTGAGAGTCTATAATGGAGAAATGGGCCTTGAAGACCTGGGGCCACATTCATTGGAATATATATTAACTTAAGATAATATGCATCAAGGATGGTGTTGTAGGGCTGGAGAGATGGCTCAGCAGTTAAGGCACTTGCCTCCAGTGTCTAAGGCCCCAGGACCCATATAAGCCAGGGTGGTGGCCTTGGTTCTCTCTATATATATATATTTTCTCTCTCTCTCTGTATCTCTCTGCTTGAAAATGAATAAATAAAATATTTTTTTAAAAAAGGATGGTGTTGTAGACAGCTCATGCTGCTGGGATGAACTTCCAAATAAAGCACAGTTTATGGGAGAAAGAAGGAATTTATTGAAGGTTACAGATCCAGGGGAAGTTCCATAATGGTGAAGACGCTGGTCCCCTTTTACAGGTCCAAGCAGAGAAAGAAAACCATCACCCATACCACACACACCAGCAGAATTCATACTTCTCTCTACATATCTTAGTTTGAAATTCTAGATCTGCCCCCCAGTAACACCTTCAGGCTGGACTCTAAGAGGCACCCACAGTGACACCTCTATCAAGTTACAAGCTTTAACAAAACTCCTGAATCTATTGTGGGACATCAATTCAAACTACCACAGATGGACTAAATCAGATGAATATTATAGTTTCCCAGGGTTGGGCCTGATTAGTGTTTGGATGGGAGAAATTCTAGTTTCTACATCACTAATCTGCACACTAAATGCTTCATATTGCTATCAGGATCTCATTGTGTCCTCCTGTTCCTTTGCCCTTGTGATCTATAGCAAAGATATCCGATGAGACACAGAGTATAGTGTAGAAGTCAGGAAAAGTTTATTCCAAAATAATATGAGGAATTCATGAGGATGATAGTGGTCAATGACAAAAGGTAGCATTGCAAGGGAAAGCTGGGATGACAGTTGATCAATGGCCAAAGACCATTCTGCTAGCCTATGTGTTTAAGTAGACTTCATGTTATCTCTCAAAGTTTCTGGAACAGACAGCATTCTGGGGGGCATCTTCCTGCCTCAGTGATTGATGGTCCCATTTGGATTAATTCTTAAGGAAGGGGATAATTGTGTATTTTTGTTCGTTACCAGAAAAACTTATGATAGGTAGTAATCTAATAATCTTCGAAATAGTTCAGTCAGTTCCTGATAGTATACAACCCTAATAAGCCAGGTTCTGCCAACCATCCTTAACAAGCCAATTAAACAAACAAGTAAGAATGAAGACATCAAAAACAGATTTATTCAATGTAGTCACATTGGGCAGAAAAGCAAAAAGAGGTCAAGGATCTATTCCTCAGTCTTCACCCAGAGCCAGAGATGAAACTAAGACCCCATTCTCTTAACCAAAAACCATGTAAAAAATCAGATTAAAAAGAATGAAAGAAAGCAAATAAAAACAAATAAATATAATATAAATATAAATAAATAAAAATAACTGTACTTTACCAGAAGGAAGTAGCCTTCTATTGATGAGCTTCAAACAAATCCTGCTACCTCCACCTTCCTCCCTTTTGTCTAATCTTCAGCTATCCTTTCATATCTATTTGAATTTTTTTGAAACAGGGTCTCATGTAGACCCAGGCTGACCTTAAACTCCCTATATAGCTAGACATGACCTTGAACTTCTGATTCTCCTGTCTCACTTCCCAAGTGCAGGGATTACAGCTGTGTGCCAGCATGACCCATTTTTTTTAAATTTATTGTCCATAATGAGTTACAACAATTAGTGGGCAAACAATGCGTTGTTATCGCCAATTCCCGGCTGCCCTCCCCTCCCCCCTCCACTGGATAACCTCCTCCATGGGTCAAGCATGACCCATTTTATACTGTGCTAGTGATCTAACTCAGGGCTTCATGCATGCTAGGCAGGCACACTACCCATTGAGCCATATCCCCAGCTCACGGTAGGGTAAATTTTAAGAAGAGGCACTTGTGATGGTATTTAAAATTATAGCTAAGGAAGACTGTAACACTTCCCCCTTCCTTAAAATTAGTGTGTTAATAGAAACACAGGGGGCATGGCCCAAAACTAATTATGAAGAAAGTGCCCATCCTTGATGACTCCAAAGGACTGTAGACTTCCATCTAAAGATTTAAGGTACATTTGAACTTTCTTTTCTAGCTAATTAAAATATGTTAGGTATAAACGGTATCTAGGTGAATTTTTCAGTTATGTAATTTATGCAAACTCCAGAATGTGGTAGACTCTATAGAATAAATGACTCATTTTCTTCCAGAAATAAAGGCAAAGGAACCTAGAAGTTTAAAGAACCCTAAGATAGAGAATAATGCAGTAAATGTGCATAACAAATTGCTTTGTAGAAATCAACCACTGTATTTTAAACTGAGATCATGGGAAATATTCTAAAACATGCATTACATATTTGATAAACATAAAGAATTGCTTCATATTGTTAGGTGTACTAATGATATTGTGGTTAGGAAGAAAAAAGGAAGGAAGGAAGGAAGGAGGAAAAGAAAGAAAGAAAGAACAGAAAGAAGGGAAGGAAGGAAGGAAGGAAGAAGCCAGGCTTAGCCACAATCCTTAATAAGCCAATTAAATAAATTAAGAGTGAAAGGCATGAAAAGGAGATTTATTCAATGTGGTCACAAGGGGAAGAAGAGCACAGGTCCTGTGACATCCCCCCCAACTCTGTTTTTAGGGTCCTGACATGAGGTTTGGATTTAAATAGAAGGCAAGGAGTCCACTGTCTCAACTCCAGCCTCTTCTGCAAGGTAGTCAAAGCTTCCCTGAGGCAAGGTCCTAATCTTGCTGGCACCAGCCTTAGTTTGTTGTTTTTTTTTTGTTGTTGTTGTTATTGTTTTGTTTTGTTTTTTGAGTTATTTGCCTGGGGGAAATTCCCATTTCTTGGGGCCCATTGTTTCAATAGTCAGATAGACAAAGAGGACACAAATGCCTCTCCAGAATAACTTCCTTTCTGCCAGGACAGTTATCAGAGCAAGGCAAGCTTAGTGACCTGGCCTATACTCCCAGCTACTTGGGAGTATGAGGCAGAAGGATTATGTCTGGGCTACAGAGTAAATTCTAGGGAAGCCTGAGCTATAGAGTGAGACCGTATCTCAAAGTAACAGAAGACCTTGTAATGTAGCTCAGAGGTAGACCACTTGCCTAGCACGTGAGAGGCCCAAGCTTCAATTTTGAATTCATAAAAAAAGAGGGAAGAAAGTACCAGAATTTGGTTACTACCCATATTGAGCTGTGATTCAGAGAGACCTACGAGGTCCCAAAAACAAGACAGGCTTCAGTGAAAGCACTTGATTACCCGCCCGAGATGAAAGATAAGACCCTATTGCTGAATCTCAAGGACAAAAAGGATGAGTGTTAAAAGAGAAACTTGCCAGGCGTGGTGGCGCACGCCTTTAATCACAGCACTCAGGAGGCAGAGTTAGGAGGATAGCCGTGAGTTCAAGGCCACCTGAGACTACATAGTGAATTCCAGGTCAGCCTGGACTAGACCGAGACCCTACCTTGAAAACCAAAAAAAAAAAAAAAGAAAGAAAGAAAGAAACTTTATTACAGAGAGAAAGAAGTTTAGAGAAAAAGTTTGTACTGTTTATTGAGAAGTAAAAGTAAGAGAGCTGTCTTTATCAGCAGAGAAGGGTCCTGAACAGGTTGCCAATCAGTATCTTTGGGGAGTTAAGTGGCTTTCTGGCTCGAGAAGCTGATCTTTAATATGACTTAACTGACATATGGATAAGTGTAATTCTGGCCCAATCATCAATCCTCATGAGTGTGTCTCCTTTCCAATCAGGGCAACCAGATTTTTCTTTGTTTCAATTCCTGCATAAGAGGAGGGTTCAGTGCATACCTAAAAGCTTTGACAGGGAAAAGAATCAAGGGTAGAAAACAATGGGAACTGTTTTGTCCAATTGGTTCAGCCATAAATTACCATGAGATGTTTCTGTATCTCTCCCTCCTGGTGACCAGGCTGAGATCAATAAGGATAAATGGGCTGTATTGTCCTGTCAACCCAACCATAAATTCCCATGAAATCCTACACATCTCTTCCTCTTGCTGACCAGACTAGGACCTTGGTGTATACTTCCAGAGACCAATAAGGTGTTTGGTCACTTAGGACTCCAGGTAGCTATGCTCATTGGTTTGTTACTTTTTAAAATATTTTTAAGAGAGAAAGGGAAAGAATGAAGGCATTAATGATGCCCTGACCTTTGGCTGGGGCAGGACTGCTAATGGTGCCAAGGACTGCTTACTCTCGAGGTTTCTTCTTCTTCAATCTTCTGCTCTCATCAGTATCAGCCTAACTTTGGAAGCAGAAGGAAGTTGGAGATTAAGTACAGCATCACAGGGAAATTAATTTTTTAAAATTATTTTTAATGTTTTATTGGAGTAAAATTATATTTATTAACAAAACAATATGCTCAGTATCATAAGTTATTAGAGAAAACCATTAAAACCAGGATGACATTCCCTTTTATGCATTGGATATTTCCCCCCCCCCATGGCTCTTACATTCTTTCCACCCCCTCTTCTGCAAATTTCCCTGAGTCATGGTGGGTGAGTTAAAGTTTGCATAATTATTAGGTTTTTACTCTCTGAATTTGTGCTTTGGACAATTT
>PVHP010034368.1:0-19103 GCA_004024765.1 Zapus hudsonius
GTTGGTGCGTAAGATACTTTGGAGGTCAGATATCTCCTGGCTGTAGTCACCACTGTGTCTTACCTCTGTGGTTTAGGGGGTCCCAGAGCACTCATATTTGTTCCTCTTCCCCTACTGCATCTCAACTGCGTGGATTGTAGAAGTCACCCTGGTACCCTCCTGGCACATATATGCCAGAGAACTTTTGCTCCCTTTTTAGTTTTTTTAATTTATTAAATTAAATTTGGAGACGAGCAAACTTGCTGAAATAGTATTGCAAAGTAGAAGGGACTTAGACTTATTCCTGAAGCAAGGGAGACTTTGTGCCATCACTAGGGAAAATGTGTTGTTTATATGCAAATCATTCAGGCCTTATGTCCCTATTCAGAAAGCATCAAAAGGAAAGGGAAGAAGCTGGACAATCCTTAGATAATTGGTATGAAATTATGTTTTCTTGGTCCCCTTGGCTTACCACTTTGATTACTCCTCTTTCTGGACCCTGGATAATACTTCTTTTGGTACTACTGACAGGACCAGAATGCTCTACTTAAATTCATTCAAAAATGTACTTTTTTTCTGTAAAGTTGATGATCATCAAATCAAAATATAATCCTGTTATGACACATGAGTCTAGGATATGACTCATATACTAAAACCAGTGGGGAATGAGCTAGGCTAGCAGGGTATATAAAAGCTATTTTAAAAGAATAGTTTTTCTCTTTTAGGAACTCAGATCTCCTTCCTTAGATAAACAGTTGAGAAACAGGATGTAGGTTAATGATGGTCAGGGAAATTGCAGGAAGACCTCTGTGGCCAGGTGTTTATAGCCATACTGACCTAGGCATACTGACAAATGCCTTAACTGCTTTTATCTCACTTCTGTAAAAGCATGCTTGTTAGCTCTGCCAGGAAACCATGAAATGCTTAGCCAAAATAAGAAATTAGGAGTAAAAATTATGTTTTATTTGAGTTTCAGTTTGTCAGGATTAAAAATGAGAAATGTCTTCTTTTACTGCTGAGAAAAGTTTTGCTAAGGTAATGAGTACTGAGTTTCTGAGATAAGCATGTGGTCTCATCTATTTAAGCCTATGGAAGAATTGGCTAGGGACCATTCCTTACCTTAAGCCTTGTTTGGCAGAGCAGGTCGGTCCCACAACTGTTAGTTTTTCAAATAAAAAATCTTTTTGATTTATCAATTTTGGCGTGGTCTTTTTTGAAACCACTACAAAACTAGATGTTTTGGAGGTTACATGTGTGTCTGCTACTTTGGTTTGAGTTGTTTTTGGTTTGGGGGAGTGACTGCGCAGGCTACAAACAGTGCACACCCCTCTAAAATCTGGGTGCAGCCCATAACACTCTGGTGCCCCTAGGCACAGGACCTAGACTGGCTGCTCTCTTCACAGCCTTGCATGCACTTCCGGCCCTTACACTTAGAGCCTCGCTCCAGTTTGGGTTTCCCAGACCTCAAATACACTAGTGTCCCCAGAACACAGACCTCAGATACACTCCACACTCCACTGGGCTGGAGCACACAGGCCCAAGTACACTGGTGCCCCAAGTGCTCAGGCCCTACACTTGCGGTCGCCTCCCCAGGCTGGGGTGCCCAGGTGCCCTGGTCTCAAACACACTAAGTTTCTCACCAACCCTGAACCCACCTTGCCCCTCACCAATTCTGCATGGACAGGCCCCAAACACACTGACAGTACTAGGCTCAAACTCACCAAGCCCCTCTCCCACCTGGAGCACTCTGTCCCCAGACTCATTCTACTTTTCACTTGGTCTGAAGCACCCAGGCCCAAGTACATTGTTACCCCGAATTGGTCTCCAAAAGCTGTCCTGTTCACTAGACTGGGGTGCGCAGGCACCACTCACGCTGGTGCTCCTAGATTTCCAGTCCCCAAACACACTGACACCCCTAATGCCCCAGCCTCCGGACACACAGGACCCCTCCTAATTGGCTGTTATAAGGTGTTTTGTCTTTGTGAAGCTGGTGTGGGTGGTGACTCCCTTCTGGATTTGTCTTCATGACTAGGGTGCCGGGTGTGTACCTCTTCTCTATGATAGCCCAGGTTGGAGAGAATTGGAGGTCAGAGCTGTGTCTGGAGCCATGCAGCTGGACCTGCAGCTGGAACTGGATGGCTGGTTTTGTGAATGCACTCACTGCATCTTTCGTACTTATCTGCTGAGGCTGAAATTTCTTGTACCCCTTTGCTTTTCAGAAGAAGGGTGTATTTCCCTGTTTTTCTGCCTTTTCTAACCTCCCCCCTTTGGTGTGGCTATTATGCCTCTATCTTAACCCGGAAGTCACAAGGAAGCACTTTTAACTGGGCGATTCTATTTAGAAACTGGTTTAGAGACAGTGAAAATGAATTTTCACTCAGTGTTGATTTATTTTTCACAAGTAAACATCTGTGTGCCTATTTTATACAGACTATTTCCAAAAGCATGCTATCTTGATAAAGGGTCATCACATGATAGTCTGAAGAATAGATGGTGATTTTGTCTATTTTAACATTCTCAATGTATTTACATCTAACAGTCATATTTATAACTATAAAATGAAATGAATAAAATGGAGATGAGGAACAAGTGTGTATTTTTCAGAAGTCAGTGAGAGAGAGCCTTGGTCAATCCAACTCCATCAACAAACCACAGGATGACATGAACCACCCCCTATCCTGTAGGCCCCAAGTGGAGCCTTTGAGAAAGTGTAGTGATAAACATGAGACCAATCACCACAGCAAGTCAGATAACCCAGGATAGGTCAAAGACACAGACACCAACTTTATCCAACACAACCCAAAGCAGAAATCCAGAGACAGAGACACTTAGGATCTCAACAATAAAGCAGACTTAAAACTCACCCACCATTTTCTCAGGGAACTGTGAGGAAGAGGGGGCAGAAAGAATGTAAGAGCCGTGGTGGGGGAGAATATCCAGAGACATTGCCCCCTCAGCAGAAATACATGGGGGGTGGGGTGGGGAACCTGGCTACCTGCTGTGCTATTTATAACCCCCTACCCCAGGGACTAAGGAGGGTTCCCAGTGGATTGAGGACAAGGAGGAGTGTAATGGGGTACCATCACCAGATTTGCTCATACAGTGTATGTAATTATGGATAATAATGTCAAAAAATAGACATTCTAAACTAGGTTTTTCCAGTTTTGAGAATTTAAAAGATAATCCATTGGAACATTTATTTCCATCTTCCAATCTTAACTTTTTAATTTATAAATATTCTACATACAGAAGAGTGCACATAGATGTACATACATATCAGTAAATTTTGATAAACTCAGTATCCTTTGTAAACAGTACTTAGATAAGAATCGATTGTCAACATGGCTGAAGGTCACATGCTCAGATTGATTTTTTTCCTTTGGTTTTGTATTAAGATTTTCGAGGATGCACTATGTTTTGTATTAAGATTTTTGAGGATGCACTATAGTTGAAAAGATTATTATTGTTTTATTGCAGATGCCAAGGTACTCACCACTTGAATTGTACTATTAGCATTTTGCCGTTCTTGCTTTATCACATGTCCATCTATTTCTGTCTACCCATTATTCCATCAAAAATTTTAAATGTACCCTGGATCAAGTATGGATAACATTACACTTCTCCCTAAGTACTTCAGTATATAAATATCTAACTAGAGTTCAATACAGTTTTTTTTCTTTTGATGTAAAAATTGTATACACATAAATGTATAATCCTTAATGTATGTTTGCAGATTTTGAGTGCATATATACACCAGCTGTATAAGCTTAAATCCTTATGAAAATATAGAATATTGCCAAATTTTATCATTTCAAATTTGGACTATATCTCTTATTTATTTTAAAACATTGATTCTTTAGGGGATCTAGTATGAAGCTTGGCATTTATTTTATACTTCAGTCAGTCTGAATGGGCGATTTATGAAATGCTGTTCTTTTTTTATAATTCTCAGATATGTTCATATAGGATGCTGAAAAGCATAAAAGAAATTTTATTAGAGAGAGGGAGAAATTAAATAGGTTTTAATTTGTGTATTGGATTCTCTTATTAACAAAACAAAAAAGCTTTTTGCTTTTTTCCTTTTAGGGTTCAGTGGAAAGTTATTTATTCTGTATTGGAAGAAAGAAGAGATAATGTTGTTGTCATGGCAACTGGTAAGTTATACTTAAGTAAATGTCTTTACACTTAAAAAATTAAAACTTTGAAGGTTTGAGATGCTTATTTGTTCACTTAACACAAAATACAGATGGTCTAAAATATAGAAGAGAGTGAATAGTGAATGAATATCTAAATTTATGTAAGAATTTCCTTTGAGGAAGGTGGCATGTTTTTACTCAGCTATACGAGTACAATAAGAAAAAAAAATTAAAGTATCAACAGTGTACTTTTCTTTCTGTGAATGTCTTATTTTTATTTTAAGGGTATGGGAAGAGTTTGTGCTTCCAGTACCCACCTGTTTATGAAGGCAAAATTGGCATTGTCATTTCACCTCTGATTTCGTTGATGGAAGATCAAGTACTTCAGCTTGAGTAAGTCTTTTTTTAATTGCCACATCATTTATTTATTGAGACAGATTCTTTCTCTTCAGTCTAGGCTGATCTTGAATTAACAATCCTTTTGTCTCCTTCTGCCAAGTGTTAGGATTACAAGCAAGTGTCATCATGCCCAGTTGTCCTCATCTTTTGTATTGCGAATTCAACATCTGACATATCACTCATGCTAAAATCTAGTTCACAGTCATGTATTCTTAGAAGTGCTACATTTGCAGGTGCATGTGTGTGAGAGAGAGAGAGAGTGTGTGTGTGTGTGTGTGTGTGTGTGTGTGTGTAGTATGTGTGGTATGGTGTATTGTGTGGTAGATGCAAATGAGTATCTGTGTGCATAGTATGTGTGGTATGGTGTATTGTGTGGTAGATGCACGTGTGTGTGTATGTGTGTGTGTGTATAGCATGTGTGGTATGGTGTGGTAGATGCATGTGTGTGTGTGGTATGTGTGGTATGGTGTATCATGTGTGGTAGATACTTGTGCACTGTGCATGTGATGCAGAGGCCAAAGGAACACTTTGAGCTTCCTTTGTGGCTCACCTGGGTTACTTCCTTAAGAAGGGCTCCCTCCCTTAACCCAGAGGTGCTGTTATTCTCTAGTCTCTCCCCACTATCCTCCCCCATACCCACCTTTTTACATGGGTTCTAGGGAGTCAAACTTGGGGAGTGTTAGCCCTCCCAGACCCTCATACTTAAGTGGTAAGTGACCATTGGGCTTCTCCCCAGCTCCCTTTTTTGTTTTTTAAGGTTTGTTCTCACTGTATAGTTCAACGCGGTGCCAAACTGTACTGTTGCCTCAGCTCACAAGTGCTGGGATTATAGAAACAAATGCACCACCATCTCTGGCTGTGCTTATTAATGACAGATGAAATGTTAATAAGAGGGCTTATATTCTTTCTTGAGTTCTCTGAAATTCAATGATATGAAGTAGCTCCAATAAAAATTTCTTAAGAATTATTGCTTTAATGCCAGTTAAGTTGACTGTGTCGGAATTCTTTTCTTTTTCTACTACCTGTGCTCCTTAGCTTGCTATGAATTGTGTATGTAGAATTGTATTTATTTTAATTGTATTTATTTATTTTGAATGTGTGTGTATGTCTGTGTTCAGGAGCACATGTGTTATGTATGAGTACATGTGCACATGTGTATGTGTGTGGAGATCAGAGAACAAACCTGGGTGCATTTCATCGGGAACAACATCTGCCTTTTTCTTGGACAAGATCTGCTGGTAGCCTGGAGCTCAGCAATTAGGCTAGACTGGCTCCAGTGAGCCCCAGGCCTCCTCCTGTCTGCCTCTCTAATGGCTGAGTTACAAGCATGTGCCACCATTCCTTGCATTTTTAAGTGGTACTTTACTGAGTGAGCTAACTATCCAACCTAGTCTATTCTTCAACTTAACTTTCACTCATTTTGAAAGACTTCCTTTAAAAATTTGACTTCTTGTGCCTGGAGAGATAGCTCAGCAGTTAAGGTACTTGCCTGCAAAGTCTAAGGACCCAGGCTCTGTTCCCCAGTACCCATGTAAAAGCATAAAATGGTGCATGCATCTGGAGTTTGTTTGCAGTGGCTAGTGGCTCTTGCGAGCTCTCTTTCTTGCCTCTTTCTTTCTCTCAAATAAATAAATAAGTAGATAGATATTTTTAAAAATTTGCCTTCTCATATGGTTCCTGAAGGAATTTATCAAGTTGCTGAGATAAAAAATATAAACATGGCAGGGCATGGTGGCACATGCCTTTAATCCCAGCACTTGGGAGGCAGAGGTAGAAGGATCACTGAGTTCAAGGCCAGCCTAAGGCTACATAGTGAATTCCAGGTCAGCCCGGGATAGAGCAAGACCCTACCTCAGAAAAACAACAACAACAACTATATGCATGTATATGTATATATAGCGAGAGGGAGAGAGACACAAAGATTTGAAAGAAAAAGATTATCATTTTATTTCCGTCACATAAGAATGAAGTTGATATTTGCATTGTTCCAGTTTATGTGCACTTTTTTCTTATAGGATGTCCAACATTCCAGCCTGTTTTCTTGGATCAGCACAATCAAAAAATATTCTAGGAGACATTAAATTGTGAGTATGGTGTTTTTTTGGAATTTTATTGTGGGATGTCTATACTATGTGAGAATTTTGTATACAAAATGTATTTAATACATGAGTAAAATGCCCATATTTTAAAATGTCGCTTATTATTATAGTATGTTTTATATACAACAGAACTATTGCATTTTAAATTTAAAGAAATCTATTATTCTTCAGCTGTAAAATTAGCATGTAGTTACAGAAATATATAGAGAGTTAGAGTTTTCGAAGAGAACTTTGAGAAGATCCAGATTTGTCTCATTTTACAGGTATGGAAACTAAGGCTGAGGGACAATAATTGGTCCACAGTCACTGAATCAATGTATGCCTGAGCAGGGACTTAAGGGTCTCTTACTCTATCAATCCTATCATGACATGATCCTTGAGAATATAATCTCAGTTATACACCAACATATATAGATATTTTTGTATTAACATATATTCACATACATAATTTTTTATTTACTGAGTTTTGAGAATTGCATAGAAATACATAAACCAAACCTCTATTTTATGATAATATTATCTTAATCTATAAAGTTCATCTAGAAAGTTCCTGCATGTATCTTGCCTGGGTCCTAGCAGATGTGGAAGAGATGACCTGTCTGGTGGTGGGCAGTTGACTATCTTTTCTTGTTGTATTGATGTATGCTGGAGCTCCCCAGTATTCTCTGCCATCTGCAAGATAAAACAGATTCTCCCACCCAAAGTGACAGCAGCCTGGATTAAAGCTATGCATAGTTATTGGAGAGACTTTTTGATGTGTATACCCACTCTTCTTAGCCAAAGAGCAGTGGAAATTCTCTCTGGAGTCTGTGAGTTTCCTATCCATGGGTATATCTTATAGAATGCTATCCAGGAGGAAGGTTTCTATGGTACAGATTCATATTGTCATTAGTTTTGTCTAATATCTAAGAGTACCCCTCAAGACTCCTCTACCCCCGTATTCTATCTTTTTTTTTTTCTGCCCTGTGAGTAGCCTCTTCTCCCCTTCTTCCCATTCATGGGCTGGAGAGATGGCTCAGTGGTTGAGGTGCATGCTTGTAAAGCCTAAGGATCCAGGTTCAATTCCCCAGTATCCACATAAAGCCAGATGCCCAATGGCTCATGCATCTGGAGTTCATTTGCAGTAGCTAGAGGCCCTGTCTTACTCATTCTTTCCCCCACCCATCTCTCTCTCTGCTTGCAAATAAAATAAAAAAATGTTTTTAAAAAAGAATCATTTCTTATCAAATTAACATAATCTAGTTTAAGCAAACAAACAATTTTATATCAAGGATTAAAGCCATCTAATGGCTTGGCTACCACTGAAAAGAGCTGGACATAGAAAATACAATGGCCGTTTCTTTTCATCTGCAATTTTCTGTCCCTGGCTTATCTCTGATGAGATAAGCATGCCCAGTTTTTCCCTGTCAGCCTAGGAGGTGGCTGTTCTGCTGCTTCCTCCCTAGCACTGCACTGACTAGTGCTTCTTCCTTTAGCCTCCCTGTTCTGGGGCAGACAGTTTGGCTTGCCTTGGACTGTTATCACAATCTGGGTATGGGGGTAGGGTAGCATGAAAAGTTTATTAAAGTTTTGTCATTGTTCATTGTTCGAGACGTACTTCAAGCTGCTGGAAGGAACCTCCAAACCAGACACAGTCTGTGGGAGGAAGGGATTTATTTGAAGCTTACAGATCCAGGGGAAGACCAAAGCAGGAGCAAGAACCTGCAGCAGCAGGGCCGCAGAGCTATGTCCCTTAGACTGGAATGCAGATCCTCCCCTAGTGACAAGCCCACCTCCCTGGAGCTGCAGTCTTTCTTCTTGGGGCAGAAGCAAACTCAATTTTAATAACACCCGAGTCTATTGGGGGGGCATACATTCAAACTACCACAGTTACTTAATTCAAGAATTTTAATTTTGGGACTGGGCTGCTGGAAATCAGAATCCAGCTTGAAATATCACCTTAGTGCTAAATACTCTTGGACAGGCATTGCCACTTTTTATTAGGTATGTTGAGAAATCAGTGAAGCAGTACTGCACATCAGGGCATTCATCTAGTATTTCATAAGCACTATGATGTACTGTTTAAAAATCTGTCGTAGACTTGATTTTAAGTTGTCACTTAATGTCACAAGATGATTGCTTTCTCTTCTGTAGTATTATTTCCTTTCTTGTTTCTTTTTTTTCTTACTTTGTCTTGACAGGGGCAAATATCGGATTGTATACATAACTCCAGAATTCTGTTCTGGTAATTTGGATTTACTCCAGCAGCTTGAGGCTAACATTGGTAAGTAACAAATAGGACCGTTAATAATATTTACTGAATTCTTACCCTTTAAAGTTAATTGTGGATAAATTAGATTTAAAAAGTGTTTCTCCTATCTTATACTGCTCTATACTTTTTGCCATAGAAATTGGGCTTTGGGATTATAGTCATGTGTCTTTGTCTCTTTCTTCTGTTACACTATAAACCCTTTTGTCCTGTTATTTATTGATGAATCCTGTATTCTGTGAGATTACACTTCACCTTTTTTCATATTCTGAGTCCGACAAATTTTAGAAAAATGATGCTAAAAAACCTTGAATGAATAAAAATATTTTTAACATTCATGGGGTGAGGCTTGGCCACTCTAGTTTTGTAGTAGTGGGTTTGAAAAGACCACCCCAAAATTAATAAGTCCAAAAGTGAGTCTTTATTAAAAAGCAAGAGGATCCAACATCTGTGCGGTACAGTCACTCAGCTCAGGGAGGCTGGGGCTTGAGACAGAGACAGGTTCCCCGCTCCAAGTTTTTCACAGGCTTATATTCATAAGAGGCAGCATAAGTTTATCTCCAGAAAGTCAGCGTTTATTAACTTTTATCAACATTCCCAGCAGAAAATAACACATCCCTTGTCTCCAACCTTGAAGTGAAAAACCTTCCCTGCAGGGTATATCACACTTTGTGCTTCCCAACCTTGAGGTGAGAAGTATTACCAGTCGTAAATAACACCCTCCTTGTCTTCAGCCTTGACAAACCCAGACTTAAGCAAAACATAACTTTTGGTTTCTTGTCTTAGTTAAGCACATTTTCACAGAAGCAAGATGAAAGGAGGTCAGGACCTTTTGGACAGCTCGGCCTGAGTCAGGATGCTCATCAACGCTGGGGCCAATGTTTTTCTGCACTTTTTGGCCCTCATTAACTGGCATCTTAGTTTTTTTTTTTTAATCTTTTATTATCCAAAATTAGATACACCGGATGAGCAAACATTGTGTTGGTATCCCCATTTCCCTCCTCCCTGTCCCCAATCCACTGGGTATCCTCCTCGGTGGGCACGCTGGGTCAATTCATGTGGTAAGGGGATATGGATAGCACAGGAGGCAACAAGGTTGCCCTCCTCCTTTATGAATTGTAGCTGAGGGGGGCAATGTCTCTGGGTAATCTCTCCCACCATGGCTCTTACAATCTTTCCACCCCCTCTTCCACTCAGTTCCCTGAGTCATGGAGGGTGAGTTTTAAGTCTGTTTCATTGTTGTTGTGACCTTAACAGTCTCTGTGCTTCTACTTTAAGTTGTGTTGGAAGTAGTTGGAGTCTGTCTCGCTGACTTATCCTTGGATGACTAATTGGCTGTGGTTGTAGGTCTCTTTCTTGCCCCACCACTGTCTCAAGTGTTTCACTTGGGGCCTACAGGATAGGCCTGGGTTGGTTCATCCCTTGCTGGGATATCAGCCTTAGCCTGCGGGTGTCCTAGTTTCTTATTTACAACCATTTGCCTGAGGGGAGGAGGAGGTTAGAGTTTCTTCGGAGGGAATCTATTTTCCTAAGGTCAACCTGCATCCTGAGGTGATTTTGATGTATATCCAGGGCTGGAAACCACAGTACCTTTGGTTACAAATGAGCATAAATACAAATTAAAAAAAAACCAAAACTGAAAATATAATATGAGCTTATTTCTTGTAGATGTAAGTACAGAGCTAGCTAAAAGCCAACACTATTTGTATATATATTTTCTTCTCTTTTTTTTGGGGGGGGGGCGTTGAAGTAGGGTCTCGCTGTAGCCCAGGCTGACCTGTAGTAGTCTCAGAGTGGTCTGGGAACTCACAGAGATCCTCCTACCTCTGCATTCTGAGTGCTGTCATTAAAAGTGTGCACGCTGTACGTGTATAAATTTTCATGTGTTGTTTTCTTGCTGGCTATTAGGCTCAGCTGAGGATTGTGATCCTGGCAGATGCTGCCCTCCATATTTCAAACCTTCATTTGAATTCATCACCTTTAGTTTCCCCCAGGTTGTATGATCTCTTCAAATCGTTGCCTAATAAATAATTCCATGGGATTAAGGTTTCAATATGGTAGCATCTCATTTAGCAGTATATATAAGGAAAATATTTAGCACTTTTTCTAACAATATAATTAAATAAACTTGTATATTTTAGTATATGATGAAACCAACAAAGAACAAGGGCACAGATTAGCACTTGAGGAAATACATTATCAAACAGTACATCCACCAGCTGATCAGTGCTCTATGACATTTTATATTTTTGTCTTTAATGGAAAACCAATTTGATTGTAATGGGAGGGCTGAGGGGGGGGGGGTTCCAGAAAGTTGGAGTTCCCAGCTAATTCCAATACACCTCAAAATTCCTGAATTCTTGTTCTGTTAAAGAATTAAAATTATAGACCACCAGAGGATAAAGTATAGTGGGAGACTATTTAAAAAGGAATGAGAAGTTACAGAGATCTCCAGCCACTACTGTGGAGAGAGCACGTGGGGGAGGTTTTAGCCAAACGTCTATAAAATCTGTGCTGGCCAGCCCAGCAAGGGAAAGAGAATATCCCGAGGAATAAAAGTTCACTTTGGAAAGAAGCCCCAGTCCACCCCCACAGCCACTAGGCTGTCTTGAGGGAGCCTTACCCAAGCCCTGGAGATTCAGGGGTCCCTCTGTCGACCAGCCATGTGGAAAAGAAAGGAACAAATTTCTTGTCCTAGTGGTTATATCCCTGGCCCAGGTGAGCAGAAAGACAGCTGGTTGGTCTATCCTTGACCAATCAGTTTCATGATTGGGTTTGAACTCTAGTTAGAGACACCTCCCACTTAAGGTGGAACTTGAGTGGGAGGTGTCTCTAACTAGATGAGTGGAACCTGCCTGAAAGTACAAGTTTAAGGACACTCCTGGTTACCTTTGGAGGTCTCAGTTACTCTAACCTGTCACACTGTTAGCCTGTTGAAAGTTCCCTGGAAGACTTCCCTTTGGATTAAGCCAAGCTTCTTTAACAGATAAATTTAATAGTTATGTGGTATGGATGTATTTTATTCTGCTTTACTGTTTTATTTTTGTGATGATGTTAAATTAATATTTAGCTTAAGTATTTAAGTGTGTAATTTTTTTTAACAAGTAGTTATTCCTACAAAGGGGGGTGGAACCAGGTTGACTCCTAGGCTATCCATAACCCCCTACCCCATGGGCTGATCCAGACTGCCCACGGAGAGGGATATACAGCTGATTGGGGACAAGGAGGAGGGAATTGGGGAAATGGGGATATCATCTCATTATTTGCTCACTCAATGTATCTAATTATGAACAATTATAAAAAGAATATTCACACAGAAAAAAATAGTTATTCCTATTTTTTGTAATAAGTTATGAGCACTGTAGGGCTGAGGATGTAGTTCAGTAGTAAAGTGCTTGTCGAACATACTGTATTGTTTTTACAATACAGTTTTACAATGCTGGACCTGTAACCATAGTAAGAGGAAAGGCTGACACAGGAGGAGCAAGTGTTTGAAGCCAGCTTGGACTACATGAGTTTGAAGACTGCTAGAGCTACCATAGTGAGACTTGTGTCAAAAACAAATAAAATAAACATCAAAAAATAACCAACAAAAAATTAAGAGCATTTCATTTACAAAGTACTTTTGTGGATGAAAAATATTTGGGGGGTGATTCAGTGATTTATAAAAAGAAAGGGATAAGCTAAAGAAAAATTACTTTTGAAAAAAAAATTTTTTAGCTTTTACTTACAGGAAATGGTAAAATGCTTGCAAAAATGAATATACTCCAACTGTTATTTGTACAGTAGTCTGACATTTAGCTAATCAGATTTGTCATTTTTGGGTAAATGTTAAATTACTTAAGTAGTATGGATTTATAACTGAAACAGCAAACATTACTTTTATGTGGAGACGTCTTTCCAGCTGCACTGGAACTGTCTTTTAACTTTGGACTGAGGACTTGAATGGTAGTTATGCTAAAGTGAAATGTGTGTGGGGTCTGGGGAGACATGTGAACTTTTACATGTAGAGTGAATGTCGATTAAAGCTCGCCTACCGATTGCGTAGGACAGTATTCATCTCCATTAACAACTGGTTTTCCAAATTCGCAACTGAAGATTTAACAAGAGTCAGGACCTTCATCTTTGTTTTATCCTATTTAATGTAAAATCTGGGCAGTTTAGTTTCTAAAGCCAAAATAAATGTATTGGTAACATCACATTTTTCAGCCATACTTTAGTAACTAGAAAATTTTGGTAGTAACCAGTGTGCTCTGCTTATAATAGGTAGGTTTATTGCTTTCTTCTTTCTCATGTTTTCAGGACTTTATTGCAACTCAAAACCTCAGTGAATTACCAATGTTTCTTCTGTTTCCTCTTTTAGAATTGTGAACTTCTCAAGGTTGATCTAGAAGAGGATTCGTTTGGTTGTTGACTCATTTTCCATTTATTTATTTTGATTTTTCAAGGTTGGGTCTTGCTTTAGCCCAGGCTGACCTGTAATTCACTATGTAGTCTCAGGGTGACCTCAAACTCATGGTGATCCTCCTACTTCTGCCTCCTAGTGTTGGGATTAAAGGAGTGCGCCACAAAGCCTAGCTCATTTTTGTTTTATTTTTTTAAGACTGGGTCTCTTGTATCTCAGGCTGGCCTAGAACTTGCTGAGTAGCCTTGCGCTCCTGACCCTCCTGCTTCTACCCCATAACATACAGGCATAAGCAAGCATACTAGGTGAGAAAAGAGTTTGGTTATAATATCAATAGTAGTGTTGTATTTAGCTATTCTTTGTGTCATGCTAGGTGTTGTTACTGTCCACTTTGTATTTTTGAGGAGACAGAGTTGGAAAGCCTTGTCACTTCCTCAGGTAGTACAGATGGAAGGTGGTGGAACCAGGCTTTTGCATTTAGGCAAGCTGACTCTGGAGCATGTGTTTTAATTACCTTGCTAATGACAAAACATCAATAAGTACTAACACAAAGCAAAAAAAAAATCTGTTTTGTCTTTAAAGTATTTCTTCTTTAATCGAGGGCAGAGGCAGTATTAGTCATTACTTTGAAATACTGGAAGGCTGCTCGCTCAATGAAGCCCTTTCTGAAATGCATCACAGTACACCGCTGATCCTGTGTCTTTGTGTTGATAGTGGAGGGCATCATGGGGCGTTACTGCTTTGTACATAGGGACAAGGTGGATGCCAACCTGTCTTCTCATCTTGGCATTTCCTAGGGACTTTCTGTAGTCTCATATGTGATTAGCTGCAGATAGTGATGCACTCATTCTCAGTAGAAATGTGCTGGCTTTGTCTCTCTTGATAGCTGATCTGTGAGATAAGATTGACTTTGTTATCAAGGAGAAATAGAACAGGTTTTTTTTTTTTTTTAAAGACATCCTTGAAGGTGGTTTAAAAGTAATCATTTTGGGCGAATAGTTTGGGCACTTGGGAGACAGAGGCAGGAGGCTAGCCGTGAGCTTGAGGCCACCCTGAGACTACATAGTGAATTCCAGCCTGGGCTAGAGAGAGACCCTTCCTTGGGGGGGGAAAAAGTGATAGTTTTGGTAAGCAATTCAGTTTTCATTATGGAAGCTGAAATTTAATGTTTTGTTTGAATTAATATATATAAATATTTCCTTTCTCATAATACTTTTATTCTCTTATCCTTCCTTCTTCTATCCTCGGTAATAATGTTTGGTGTTACCTTGTGTTATTTCTATTTCTATTTTTATGCTTTGTTGTTTGGTTCTGTTTTAATTGGATTATTCTTTTTTTAAGTGAAGAAAACTTAATTTACATGAGCTTTTTCTCTCTCGAACTGTATTTTCCCTATGCACCTTTCTTTTTTTTTTTTTAGGTATTACACTTGTTGCTGTTGATGAGGCTCACTGTATCTCTGAGTGGGGGCATGATTTTAGAAGTTCCTTCAGAATGTTGGGATTACTGAAGACAGCACTCCCATTGGTAAGCTTTGTGAAGTTCAGTGCCCTGAATTGACACATTTTTAGCAAGTACAGACTCCAGGACTGGGTAATGTCTTGTCTGTGAAAGGGCAGGTGGCTCATATAAACAGTAAAATATTTTTTTATTCTGATGTTGGCTTCCTTGTAAGATTGGCATGGAATTTATTAAGAATACTGTAGAACTAGGTTGGCGAACATTTTTCTGAAATGATCAGTTAATAACTACAGTAGTGGGCTGGAGGGATGGCTCAGCTGTTGGGGCACTTGCCTCCAGTGCCTAAGGCCCCGGGTTCAATTCCCCGGGTCCCACATGGGCCAGACCCACAGGGTGGTGGCCATGGTGCTCGCTCTCTCTCTCTCTCTCTCTCTCTCTCTCTCTCTCTCTCTCTCTCTCTCTCTCTGCTTGAAAATGAATAGGTGGAATATTTAAAAAAAAATAACTACAGTAGTTCCATTGAGCCCTGTAGGTTCCTGAAACCATATTGAGCACGTAGGCCTGTATGTACTAGGTGTGTACTTTATACATGAAAAAGTTCAGTTTGTAAGGTAGGCCTAGTGAGGGGTAGATGTGGGCCTTGCATATGTGAATACAAGTCCTGCCACAGCTGGACCATGGATTGGAAAACCTGACAGCTGGTACCTGGCAGGTGGGAAGCAGGCTGGTCCGAGGGGTGTTCCTGCTTGGGGACAATGGAATGACTGGACTGTGCAAAATTACATCCCATCACCCTGAATGCAGTACAATCCGAATCACATGAATTGTTTATTTCTCTAATTTTCTATGTACTGTTTTTGGACTGTGGCTCATCATGGGTACTTGAAACATAAAAAGCCAAACCATGGAGGAGGGCACATTTTATCTTTCTCACGTGTTTCTTTCTCTCACTCTTTTAAACATTACTCTGAAAAATGTAAGTTACTCATGGGCAGTTCATCATGGTTTGTAGATGGTATCTTCTCAGTGACTGCTCACAGCATTTTGCTCTGGGGGGTGGCATTGTTACCACTCCTTACATCATATTGGAAACCTAGAAATTGACATTTTCTAATGGGATGTTTTTAAAAAAGTTATTAGAATTCTACTTCCTCCCCTAAGTATAAAAAAAGCACATTTTAATCTAAATGTCCACATGAATGGCATATTTACATGATAGCTTAAAAACTCACAGTATTGGCATTATTTATTTATTTCTCTATTGATTATTTGTGGTGTGTGTGCTGATGCAGTGCCCATGCTTGTCTGTGGTAACCAGAGGAGAATGTTGGGCATGCACCTCCGTCACTCCCTGCCTGCTTTTCCCTTGCCCAGGGAGTCTCTTACTGATACTATTTACATCGGTTCTGAGGATTTAATCTCATGTGTTCTCTGGCCGCCTTGGGCCCTCATGCACACTTAACTGCGGAGCTATCTCTCCAGCCCAGCGTTTTATTCACAGGAAGTTATAAAGAATGTATAGGGAAGTCTCGTATCTTTCACCTAGATTATCAAGTGGTAATGCCTTGCATGGCTGTAACACAGTATGTCAACTAGGAATATGATATTTGTATATCCAGATTACTTGTGTGTCACCATTTAAAAATGTTTTATTATTTAAGGGAGGAGGAGAGAGACATATATCTATCTATCTATATCTATATCTATCTATCTATATCTATATCTATATCTATCTATCTATCTATCTATCTATCTATCTATCTATCTATCTATCTATCTATCTATCTATCTATCGAGAGAGAAAGTGGGTATACCAGGGCCTCTTGCCACTGCAAATGAGTTCCACACGTGTGCTCAACATTCAAGAATGTTCTGTTAATGTATTCTTACACGTTATTACCTTTTGGAATGAGTTTTTCCCCTTAGCCTGATCTTCCACAGTCTCACATGTTTCAGCTTCTTGTACCTGTACAGTGCTCTTTGGTGTGGATGTCTCAAGGCTCATTAGCTGTTTGCCTTTCGAGCAACTTTTAGGTGGCTTTCAAGTTTTAGACTGTTATGAAGGAAGATAGCATCAACTTTTGTGTATACCTCAAAGGTTCTTCAGTAGGTCAATGATTTAAATAGCTTGTGAACATACGTTCTTAGTTCTCTGGCACAAATGCCCAGGATTGCAGTAGCTTGTTTTATGGTTTGGGGACCTGCAATAATGTCTCTCCAGGCTGCATCAGTATCCATCCCCTCAGCTCTGTATTGACCATAGTTTTCTCGTTCTCTGTTGTCCATAGTTCTCTCTCAATCTTGTCACCATGTGGTGTTACCAGTTTATTTTAGCCATGTTGATAGGTGTTGAGTGATATCTTGTGTTTTTAATTTACATTTTTCTAATAGCTAATGGTAGTGAACATATTTTTTGTTGTTGTTGTTTATTTACCTCTTCGGTGAAATGTCTGCTTTTACTGGATTGTGTTTTTAATTTTTTCTTTCAAGTTTTAAGAATTTTAAAATATAATGCAAATCAGAGTCCTTTATGGTTATTTAGTTTGTAAAGGTTTCCTTCCAGTTTTTAGGTTATCATTTATCATTTTTACCTCATCTCTCAAGGAGTAAGCATTCTAAGTTTTGATAAAATCCAATTTATTGATTTTTTTTTCTTTCATGGATTATATTCTCCTGTTCTATGCCTGGAAGATTTGCTCCTATAGTTTTTCCTAACATTTTTATATTTTAAATGTAGGTCTAGGATCCATTTTGAGTTTTGTTTTGTATATAGGGTTGGTTTTTTCTCTTGATGGTCAGGTGAGCTGGACCATTTGTTGAGGTGGCTTTGCCCTTCATCTGTTGAATTGCTTTTGCTCTTTGTTGAAAATCATTGAAGTATATTTGTAAGCAGAGAGAAAGAAGGGGGTGAATATGGACACACCAGGCTTCTTGCCACTGCATAAGAACTCCAGATGAATGTGCCTCTTTGTGCATCTGGCTTACTTGGATATTGGGGAATCAAACCTGGGCCTTTAGGCTTTGCAAGCAAGTGTCTTTCACCACAGAACCATTTCTGCAGCCCCCAACTTGTTTCTTTTGCTATTTTTTTTCTCATAAAGATTTAATTGGAGTAGATAGTAAGCAAACCAAGCAAATCAGCAGAGTGACAACCAACACCTCAGATGAGAGAGCCAGTAGGCATATGTGGAAGGAGGTCCATGTGTGTGACTTGACTTCATTCAAGTGACTGTCTCGGCAGGGAGGCAGTGGTTAGTATCTGCATGTGGCTTTTCTCAGCTGTCAGGCAGCACTCTTCCTCAGGGTCTCCTTGTTTTCAGTCTCTCCTGTGTCTTCTCATCTCTGTCTTGATTCTGTTGGCATGCTCTCCATATTCTCTTTTCTCACACACACTTCCTTGGTTGACTCCTCCAATGTACAATTTTATTTTTTTATGCATATGTGTGCGTGCATATGTGCATGTGTGTGTACTTGCATGCACGTGTGTGCATAGGGGTGTGCACAAATGAGTTTGGAACCAGATGATAAACTTGAGTGTCATCCTTAGGAAGGATGTCCACCTATTTTTTTGTTTTATTTGGAAACAGGGTCTCTCATTGGCCTGAAGCTTACCAACTACTCGAGGTTGGCTGGCTTGCATATCACAGGGATCCTCCTATCTCTGCTTCCTGCACTGGTATTTTTAACTTGAGTGCTGGTGATTGATCTCAGATCCTCGTGCTTGCAAAGCAAACACTTTACCTACTGAGCTCTCTCTCCAACCCCAAACATACAATTTTAAGTACAAAATATATACTGAGAACCCTCAAATTTATGGTGATATTCATCTGGATTAAAACTGCCAGTGTGTAAGTAATTCAGTCTCTCTGCCTCCTCACCACCATTTTATATGATCACTGCTTTTCTTTGTTTTAGCCATTTCATCAGAATAAGAATGTTATAGGATATTTTAGATTATATGAAGATACACACACACAGTTGCGTACACAAGGATTTTCTATTTAGATTCCTAATAGGTATCTCAAACTCAGTCTATTCCAAACTGACTTCCTCATACTCTTCTCACCCTCGTCCTGTTTTTCCCTTAATTTCTCACATTTCGTTTAAAAGCAATTCTGGGGTCAATCCAAACTTTTTGGAATTTTGTTCAAGTCTTTTAGTTATTTAAGTAGCTTTTCTGGGGTAAACTATGTGAGTGGTAAGAACTCTTCAGGGAAAAATTGGTTTTTTGAGACAGGGTCTCACCATATAGCTTGAGCTGGAATGAACTTGAGTTTCTCCTGCCTCCCAAGCGCTGTGATCACAGGTCTGTGTTACCATGCCTGGAAACATTTCTCTTGTTTCCACTCTCCACCATATGTTGGAGGAAGGATACC
>PVHP010034369.1:0-13142 GCA_004024765.1 Zapus hudsonius
CATTTAGTGGGCAAACAATGAGTTGTTATCCCCAATTCCCCGCTGCCCTCCCCTCCCCCCTCCACTGGATAACCTCCTCCATGGGTCGTCTGGATCAGTCCTTGTGACAGGGGACCATGGATAGCCTAGTATTCAGCCAGGTTCTCCTGGCCATGCCTCTGGATAATCTCCTCCACCACGGCTCTTACAATCTTTCCGCTCCCTCTTCCGCATAGTTCCCTGAGTCGTGGTGGATGAGTATTAAGGCTGCTTTAAGGTTGTGAGTTTAGGGGTCTTTGGGTCGAAATCGTTGGTTTCTGTCTCACTGGCTTATCCTGTGTTGATTAATGGCTGTGGCTATACTTGGCACATTTTAAGAACAATTCCCTAGTAGTTAAGTAAGTAGAAACTGCCAAGACTACCTTTTTTTGCTTATTCAGATCAAAGTATCATGGAGTAAAGACATTTCCTTTTCAGTAGATTAAGCTGCACTGTGTTAGTGTATCACCTTCCCATGAACACAATTTATCTTTGGTTGGATTCATTTTTTTTTTATTTTATTTTTTTGTTTTTTGAGGTAGGGTCTCACTCTAGCCCAGGCTGACCTTGAATTCACTATGTAGTCTCAGGGTGGCCTTGAACTCATGGTGATCCTTCTACCTCTGCCTCCTGAGTGCTGGGATTAAAGGCGTGCGTCACCATGCTTGGCAATTTTTCCCATTCTTAAACTCTAAGGGAAACACTAACTTTCACTAAACATGTGTCTTTAGTTAGTAATATATATCCAACAGACCCAATTCCCTCAAGACAAACATCTTGGGATGCCTACAAGGAGCAACCAGCTCCTCTTTCACAAGCACTATGTGGAACATTACCTGTGTGCAGCCTTTTAAGAACAAGGCCTTGAGACCCCCACAGCCTCTCACTAGTGCTTGAATGCCATCCTTGGTTACTTGGTCACACCAGGAAATGTTCAACTGCTCCAAGAGTGGACACCCCTCACTTAAGACAAAACAAAATGAGAAAAGCATGTCACTACATCTGATTCCCAAGCCACCAAACTCATTTTTGTGGTGCTCATGTGAACTTTATCACTAGATAGGGTCCAGCTTACCCAACAAGCACAAAGCACAATGTTTTTCAGATACAAATAGGAAATGGAAATTAAGTGATAGAGTAAATAATAAGAGTTTATACTTCAAATCCAGATTCTTCATCAAGTACTTCAAGGAGAACGAAGTAGTAATGAGGACTTTTAAACTTTCATTGTTACTTTTAATTTTTTGGCTTTTTTGAGGTAGGGTTTCACTTTAGCCTAGGCTGACCTGGAAATCACTATGTAGTCTCAGGGTGGCCTTGAACTCACAGTGATCCTTCTACACCTCTGCCTCTCCAGTGATTAAAGGCTTGCAGAACCATGCTTGGCTGCTATTTTTTTAATATATATTTTTATTTATTTCTTTGCAGGCAGAGAGAGAGAGAGAGAGAGAGAGAGAGAGAGAGAGAGAGAGAGATAGATAATGGGCACACCAGGGCCTTCAGCCATTGCAAATGAACTCCAGATGCATGTGCCACTTTGTGCATCTGACTTTAGGTGGGCACTGGGGAATCGAACTCAGGTTGTTAGGTTTTGCAGGGAAGCACCTTAACCGCTGAGCCATCTCTTCAGTCCTATTTCTTTTTAAAAAATAGTTTATTTTTATGTATTTATTTGAAAGAGACAGAGAAAGAGGCAGACAGAGTGAGTATGGGTGTGCCAGGGATTCCTGCTACTACAAATGAACTCTAGACACTTGTGCCACTTAGTGCACCTGGCTTTATGTGGCTACTGGGGAATTGAACCTGGGTCATCAGGCTTTGCAACCAGGAGCCTTTAACTGCTGAGCCATCTCTCCAGCTCTATTATTTCTTTTTTAAATATTTTATTTATTCATTTTCAAGCAGATAGATACAGAGAGAGAGAGAGAGTACCAGGGCCACCACCTTGTGGGTCTGGCTTATGTGGGTCCTGGGGAATTGAACCCAGGGCCTTAGGCACTGGAGGCAAGTGCCTTAACCGCTGAGCCATCTCTCCAGCCCCAGCTCTCTTATTTCTTTTTGAGACAGGGTTATATAGTCATAGCCTGGAACTTGTACTCCTCCTGCCTCAGTCTCTACAAGTGCTAGGATCACGGTATGTGACACCTTGAATTTATTGTTTGTGTTTGTTTTTTGAGACAGTATCTTCCTATGTAGTTGAGTCTGGCCTTGAAATCACAATCCTGGCTCAGTCTCTCTAATGCTGGATTACAAGTGCTTGCCACCATGCCTGGCTAATAGTTTAATGCTTAATATGTGTAAGTACAATCAACACATGGGACCAAAATCATTTATAAAAGGTTAGTTAATAAAGTAGGTTTACAGTTTTTTTTGTGTGTTTGTTTTTTGTTTTCCAAGGTATGGTCTCACTCTAGCCCAAGCTGACCTGGAATTCACCATGTAGTCTCAGGGTGGCCTCAAACTCATGGTGATCCTCCTATCTCAGCTAGGATTAAAGGCATGTACCACCACGCCCAGCCCTCACCTCTCTTTTTAAAATTTAATATTTTTTTCTCCCCTCCCTCTTTCCCTTCTTTCTTTTGAGGTAAGACCCTCACTCTAGCCCAGGCTGACCTGGTACTTACTCTGTAGTCCCAGACTGGCCTCAAACTCCTCCTACCTCTGCTTCCCAGGTACTGGGATTAAGGTTGTGTGTCACCATGCCAGGTTTCCTTCACTGTTTCACAGGAACATCCAGGTCCCTGCTCGTCCTGCTGAGATGGGGGACCTCTACTACCACATGGGTTCTCTAGCCCCTCCTGCCTTCCACCAGGCAGAAGCTTTCTGTACCTTCTTTTTTCTTTTCTTTACTTAATCTAATAAAGTCTATCAAAGTCTTTTTAAAAAGTAGGTTTAGGGCTGGAGAGATGGCTCAGCATTTAAGGTGCTTGTCTGTAAAGCAGAAGGACCTGAGTTCAACTCCCCAGTACCTATGTAAAGCCAGATGCATAAGATGGTGCATGTGTCTGGAGTTCGTTTGTAGTGGCTGGAGGCCCTCACATGCCCATTCTCTCTCTTTCTCTCAAATAAATAAATAAATAACTTTTTTTTAAAGTAGGCTTACAGGGCTGGAGAAATGGCTCAGTGGTTAAGGTGCTTGCTTGCCAAGCCTATCAGACAGTGGTCTGATTCCCCAGTACCCACATAAAGCCAGATACACAAAGTGGTGCATGCATCTGGAGTTCATTTGTAGTGGCAAGAGGCCTTGGTGCACCTAATCTCTCTTCTCTTTCTCTCTCTGCTTGCAAATAAGTAAATTTAAAAAAATATTTTTTAAAAAAGTAGATTTACAAAGAACATGATCATTTTACCCTTTTTTAAGATATATTTTCTTTGGGATGTGGAGATAAAAGTTCAAGGTCATCCTTTGCAACAGATGGAATTTGAGATCAGTCTAGGTGATATAAGACCCTGTCTCAAAAAAAAAAAAAAAAAAAGATATTTTCTAACCTGTTCTGGTGGTATAAATCTGTAATCCAAGCAACTTGAGAGGCTTGAGGTGAAATGATCACAAGCTCAAGGCCTGCCTGGGCTACACAGTGAGTTCAAGACCAGCCTGGAAAAGCCAGTTGATACCCCATTTCAAAAATAGGAAAAAATAAACAAAAGAGGCTGGGCATGGGTGACACATGCCTATAATCTCAGCAATGGGGATACAAAGGCAGGAGGATCTGGAGTTCAAGGTTAGACTTGCTACATAAATAAGTTCAAGGCCAGCCTGAGCTGCATGAGACACTGTCTTACATAAACATAAAAAAATTAAAAAAAAACAAGAGTAAGGCATGGAGGCAGAGATAGGAGGATCACCTTGAGTTCAAGGCCGCCTGGAGACTACATAGTGAATTCCAGATCAGCCTGGGCAAGAGTCTTGCTCTCTCACTATGTAGTCTTAAGGCGGCCTTGAACTCATGGGAGACTACCTCAAAACAACAAAAAACAAAAACCAAGCAAATAGACCTTCATGAAAATCTAAACATCTACTCTGTTCAGAAATACTAGTTACTTCTACTAATTTCTCTTAAATAAATCTTGTAATAAAAATATTACTTAAATAAAATTTAAAAAACTATTTATTTATTTGCAAGGAGAGAAAGCGCGTGAGCATGCCAGGGCCTCTTGCCACTGCAAATGAACTCCAGATGCATGCGCCACCCTGCACATCTGGCTTCACATGGGAAGTGAGGAATCAAACCTGCGTCCTTTGCAGTCAAGTGCCTTAACTGCTAAGCCATCTCCCTAGCCCTATCCTGTAATTTTAATTTGGATAGGTGTGGAGGCACACGTCCTTAGTCCCAGCATTCAGGAGGCGGAGGTAGGAGGATCACCAAAAGTTGGAGGCCATCCTGAGACTACAGTGAATTCAAGGTTAGCCTGGGCTAGAGTGAGACCCTACCTCAAAAAACAAAAAACAAAAACCCAAAACCATAACAAACAAACAAAAAAACCCACTGGGAACTATATAATACATATGCAAAAAAAATTCTGTCTTCAATTCCAACTGTAATTTCAGTTACTATTAAGTATGAATTAATAGGCATGCCTATTATATGAAACGTACCTCAGAGCTTTGAGAGACATGTTTGTTATTGATGTACAGGAAGCCAAATCAAGGTGTCTGAGTTTGGAGCAGAACTTGCTAAGGCTAGTACATGTACTGAAATGGAGAAGAAGAAAATAATGACCACTTGTTCAGTATTCAAAATAACAACACATCTTTTCTATATCATGCATCTTTCTCAGTAAACATACATATGTCTATCAGAACTGTTAAGAGTTCTTACGTTTTCGATTAACAGCTAGTAATAGCACACTAGGTGAGAGGTCTACATATCCTTTACAAGTTCAGAAATACCAGGAAACTAAACCATTCTTGCTGACAAGTAGATAAACATGAGGACCAAAAGCTCTGCCTCTGTTCTTCCACATAAAATCTCTACTCAATCCTAGATAATCCCTTGCATAGCAGTAAATAAAAAGCTGCATTTTTACAAGGAACACATACAAAGGAAGTACTGAGATGAAACAAGTAAGTTATATACATTCTCTTTAATGATTTTTTTTCATGATACTGGGGATCACATTCAGGGTTTGGCATATGCAAGATAAGCACTTTACTGGGCCTCCAGTACCCTTCATAAATTTATTTAAATATTTGTTATTTATCTGAGATAGGCAGAGAGAGAGAGAGAGGGAGAGAGAGAGAGAGAGAGAGAGAGAGAGAGAGAGAGAGAGAGAGAGAGAGAGAGAGAGGGAGGGAGGGAGGGAGAGAGAATTAAATATGGGCATGTCAGGTCCTCTACCACTGCAAACCAACTCATGTGCCACTTTGTGATGGCTTTATGTGGTACTGGGGAATTGAACCCAGGCCATCAGGCTTTGAATGTAAGTACCTTTTAACTGCTGAGCCATCTCTCCAGGACCTATAAACTTTTTTTTTTGTTGTTATTTTGAGGTAGGGTCTTAACTCTAACCCAGGCTGACCTGGAATTCACTAAGTAGTCTCAGGCTGGCCTCAAACTCATGGCTATCCTCCTACCTCTGCCTCTTCAGTGCTGGGATTAAAGGCATAATCCCCTATGACCAGTTTAGCACTTTTATTTTGAGACAAGGTCTTACTGTGTAGCCCAGGCTGGCCTTGCATGGCAATACTCCTGCCTCTCCCAAGCACTGAGTTTCCAGGTGTGAACCACAACATCAAGTTCCTTATGGAGTTTTTTTTTTTTTTTTTTTTTTTTTTTTGAGGTAGGGAGGCCTTGAACTCACCTCCATCCTCCTAACTTTGCCTGGTCTCTTTTAGATTTTTTTAAAGCTCTTTTAAGGCTGGAGATATGGCTCAGAGGTTAAAGGTGCTTGCTTGCAAAGCCTGCTGGCCCAGGTTCAATTCCCCAGTATGCACACAAAGCCAGATGTATTAAGGGGTGCATGCGTCTGGAGTTTGTTTACAGTGGCAAAAATTTCTGGCATGCATGTACTCTCTCAATATATGAAAATATTGATTTTTACAAAAGCTCTTTTCTTAGAGCCTCTCAGTAATAAAATGTCGTTTACACAGTATGAACAATATACCCCCATTGTAACCATGAGTTACAATTACAATTACAAAAATGAGTTACATTTAACCATTAGTGAGACCTTGTCTCAATAAATAAGGTGGAGACCAATTAGAGAAAGCACAAACAAAATACAAAACCAAGAGTTACAAAGTTATTTCTGAACACAAGGGCTTTCAAAAGCACCAAATCTTCCATCTCTAATCTCAGCATTTAGAAAGGCTGAGGCAGGAGGCCAGCTAGGTGGAAAGATACACACAGGTCAGATATTGTGGCTCACACCTGTAATCCCAGAACCCAGGAGACTGAGGTAGGAAGATTTCTGTGAATTCAAGGTCAGCTGGGGCTACAAAGTGAGCTCCAGATCAGACTGGGCTAGAGTAAGTCTCTGCCTCAAAAAATCAAAAGGAGCTGGGCATGGTTAATCCCACCACTCGGGAGGCAGAGGTAGGAGGATCACTATGAATTCAAGGTCACCCTGAGACTACAGAGTGAATTTCACGTCAGCCTGGGCTAGAGTGAGACCCTACCTTGAAAAACCAATAAATAAATAAGTAAGTAAATAAATAAATAGGTTATGGGAGCTAGGCAGAGTGGAGTACATATTTAATCCCAGCACTTGGGTGGCAGAGGTAGGAGGATCACTGATTACAGAGTGAAATCCAGATTGGCCTGTGCTGCAGTGAGACCCTACCTCGAAAAAAACAAACTAAAATAAATAGGTTATGAGAATGTATAAGAAATTATAAGGAGGCTGGAGAGATGGCTCAGCAGTTAAAGCCTGCAAAGCCTAATAACCCAGGTTTAGTTCCCCAGTACCCACATAAAGCTAGATGCACAAAGTGGCACATGCATCTGGAGTTTGTTTCAGCAGCTAAGGGCCTTGGTCAATTCTGTCTCTCTCTTTTCTCTATCTCTCTGCTTGCAAATAATTAAAAAAAAAACTAAATTATAAGGTTGTGAGGCTGGAGAGATGGCTTAGTGGTTAAGGCACTTGCCCGCAAAGCCTAATGACTCCAGTTTGATTCCCCAGTACCCACGTAAAGCCAGATGCACAAAGTAAATAAAATAAAAAATTTTCCTTTTATTTTTGCAAGAGAGAGAGAGAGAGAGAGAGAGAGAGAGAGAGAGAGAGAGAGAGAGAGAGAATGGGTGCATTAGGGCCTTTAGCCACTGCAAATGAACTCCAGGCCCATGGGCCACTTTGTGCATCTGGCTTTACCTGAGCAGTGGGGAATAGAACTTGAATCGTTTTGCAAGTGAGTGCCTTAACCACTGAGCAATCTCTCCAGCCCAATAATAAATTTTGATAAAGAAATTATAAGGTCTTTAAGATTTACCCACATATTTACCATTTCTGGTATTCATTTCAATTCCTATGGACCCGAGTTAGTCCTTTCATCTAGAAGTGGATGCTTGTTCTACTAGGTATTCACTTCTATTCTCAGATTCGTAATACTTATTAAATATGGGAAGTGTTTAGGTAGGTGCAATGGCTCATGTCTATAATCCCAGCATTTGAGAAGCTGAAGTAGGAGAATTACCATGAGCTTGAAGTCAGTATGGACTACACAGTGAGTTCCAGGACTCACTGTAGCCCAGGCTAACTTGGAACTCATGGTGGTCTTTCTATCTAACCTCTGGAGTGCTGGGATTTCTGTGTTTGTTTTTTTGTTTTGTTTTGGTTGTTTGTTTTTTGAAACAGTATCATGGACTCAAGGTTGGCCTGGAACTCCTGATCCTGCTGTACATCTAGCTTTACATGGGGAGAGGGGAATCAAATTTGGGTCATTAGGCTTTGCAGATAAGTACCTTACCGATAAGCCATCCCTCCATCCCTAAAGTTTTACTTTAAATATCAAAGATAATATTTAAAAATAAGCTTTCTATTCTTTTTTTAAATTTCTATTTTTGTTGAGGCAGGGTCTCATTATAGTCCAGGCTGACTTGGACTCACTCTGTAGTCCCAAGCTGGACTTGAACTCATGGCAATCCTCCTACCTCTGTCTCCTGAGCGCTAGGATTAAAAATATGCATTAATACACCCGGCTCATAAATTTTCTATTTCAACTTTTTCACCGTCTTTTTAAATTATTTTTTCCTCTAGGGTGGGGGATGTAGCTAAGCGGTACAGTGATTACCTAGCATGTGAAAGGCCTTGAGTTCAATCCCCAACACCGCAAACAAACAACAAAACCTGTAACACCAAGATGAAACTTGCTAAATTTATTCATTAGTTTATAATTAACACTAGGATAGGTCATACATATGGACTATGACTTACCCTTTTAAAATACAATACTTACGCATCTGTGGTCTTTGTACACCCATTTAGATTCAGTACTTCAATGTTCCTACAGTTTTGTGCAAAGGTCCTTCATAAGAGGGAAAGAAAATAAAGGGTTTCAAGTAAAAGGGACAAAATACCAAGCATAGAACATAAAAGACATCATTATTGGCAATACTGCCTGCTGGTACCTATGATATTAGAACATGAGAAATTTACTTGGCTGTCATCCCTAGCTCCCAGCATAGAACTCCTAAGACCTTTGTAATTATCTGAGTGACAGTGTTAGAGGAAACTGAGGCATACAGGACCAGAACCAGAGACAGAATGTTTGTTATCACACCAGTGTGGGGCCAGTGGACTCTCTTCGAAACCTGAGCACTGAGCTCTACTGGCTCAGAGGTTTTATAGGCAGTATGGCAGGTAGTTTGACATCACCTTGAGTTCTTTACACTTCTGGGTTATGTGACTGGGTACTACAAGCAGAAAATTACAGAAGTTAAGGAGTTTGCCTATGGCTGCACCAACCAGATAACATTTTACAAGCAGTATGCAACTGCATAGATTGGGAGGGGCATGCTGTCTCCATGGTCAAGGCTTACACAATTGAAACTGTAAAGCAGGACACAGGAGCATTAGAGCATCATTTGGATCTGGTTTCTCTGTCAAATTCCTTCCATCACATTAGGGGTGATAGATTTTTTCTTAATATTTGGTCTTTAACTATACCTTCCTGAAGAATTCTGGTAGAACCCTCTAAGGACATATAGCTTAAAGGTTGGTATTGGGCAGGTGGCTTGCTCCAGCTTCACAAGAACACATGCTCTAGTCTTCAGATCCTTCTAAGTCTTACCCAGGCATCTCTGTCCTCTAGCTGTGCATTTGCATCCCTATGAAACACTTGTAGTAGGGGCTGGAGAGATTGCTCAGTGTTTAAGGGGCTCACCTGCAAAACCTAACCATCTGAGTTAGATTTCCCAGAACCCACGTAAAGCCAGATTCGCAAAAGGGGAGCATGCATCTGGAGTTCGTCTGCAGCAGCTAGGGGCCCTAGCATGCTCATTTTCTCTGATTCTCTCTCTCTGATTCTCTCTCTCTCTCTCTCTGATTCTCTCTCTCTGCAAATAAAATAAATAAAAATAATTAAAAACTTGGAGTAGCAACTAAGCTCTTTTCTGAATACTGGGAAGTATTGTAGCAAATTAAGTCCCGATTTACAGAGCACTGATCTATAATAGTAATGTGGGATATCCAACTGGTATCTAAAGGAGGGGCAGACTACTAGACAAAGATGCTAGCCTGTGAGACTGAGCTAACTCTGAGTGATTAGTGCTAGCACTGAATAAAGTTGTAAGACATCCAGGTGGTATATGCAGAAGAATAGTTCTGCAAGATACAAAGTAGTTGTTAGATATAAATAAGTTTTCAACAATAAACTTGTTTAAAAATGGTAAACTCAGGGCCCCTGTAGTAGGGGCTGGAGAGATGGCTCAGCAGTTAAGGTGCTTGCCTGCAAAGCCTAACAACCCCAGTTCCGTTCCCTAGTACCCACTTAAAGCTAGATACACAAAGTAGCACTTGCATCTGGAGTTCATTTTCAGTGGCTGGAGGCCCTGGTGTGCCCATACTCTCTGTCTGTCTGCCTTTTATCCATCTCACTCTGCTGGCAAATATATATATATATATTTAAAAAAAATATATATATACTTTTTTTAATGGTAAGCTCTCTTATTTTGGTGCTGTGAGACAGGATCTCACTATATAGCCCAAGATAGCCTTGAACTTGCAATTCTTCTGTCTTATCACCACAATCAGCCTAAACACTGATTTTTTTTTTTTTTGAGGTAGTGTCTCAATCTAGGCTAGGATGACCTGGAATTCATATGTAGTCTCAGGCTGGCCTCAAACTCCCAGTGATCCTCCTACCTCTGCCTCCTGAGTGCTGGAATTAAAGGCATTAGCTACCACGACCCCTGGCTGATCAATCTTTGAATTAAAAAAAAAAAATCAAAAACTTATTAAAGGTCCCAAAAGAACCTTTATAATGTGGAAGCCAACATTTTGGGGAAGGATTTACTTTTTCTTTATTTTTTAAAACCACATTTAGCTGGGCGTGGTGGCACACACCTTTAATCCCAGAACTTGGGAGGCAGAGGTAGGAGGATCACCATGAGTTCAAGGCCACCCTGAGACTACATAGTGAATTCCAGGTCAGCCTGGGCTAGAGTGAGACCCTACCCTGAAAAACCAAAATAAATAAATAAATAAATAAAAATAAATAAATAAAGCCATATTTATTTATTTATTTTTCTGGAGATGAGCTTTCTATGAAGTCCAGGCTAACCTCAAACGTTTGATTGTCCTGAGTGCTGGGATTACAAGAGTACATGGCTCCCATTGGATACAATGTACATGTGTTTGCATTTTTAACAGTTTAGGAATTTAAACACTAATTTAAACACTTTCTGGGAGAGATGGTATTGCTCTTTAGTTCAATCAAAGAGATTAATAGTTATTTTTTAAATAGTTGTATATTTTTTTACCTTAACGCATTGTCTCCTACTCCAAGACAACCACGAAGACTTAACTTTCGTAAAAAGCCCCCACATCGTTTTGAAATATTCTCCACTACCCGGCCCTATAAAGAGAGACAGGTAAACAAAAAGATAACCTCCCTCACTGCTTTTGAGAAGAACACACCCTCATTTCAACAGTTAGTAAATAGCATGAAAATATTCTGCTTGTTTCAAAGATCTAATTAGGCAAGAACATTTCAACTTACTCTGAAAAAGCTTTTCTGATTGCTTGCTTGAAACATGCCTTACAATCTCTGTCATTTCTTCTGTGAACCTGTGTGACAACCTGTTCTCTCATAGCTGTGTTCATGCATACTGTCCAGTTGGGCTAAGCCACAGCTACTGAAGGACAACAGCTACATTTTTGTCTTGGTGTCCTTTCCAAAGTACTAATGTTGAAGTGCTTGGCATACAGCAGGGACTCTATGAACACTTAACACCTTGCTGAATGACCATGGGGGCCATGCTGATTTAAACAAAACATTCATGAGACCAGAGAACTGTGAAAAACAAAATGTAGGATAATGTCTGTGGGTATTATTTTTATTTAGTTTTTTTTTTTTTTTTTTTTGAGGTAGGGTCTCACTCTAGCTCAGGCTGATCTGGAACTTACTCTGCAGTCCCAGGCTAGTCTCAAACTCACAGTAATCCTTCTACCTCTGCCTCCCAAGTGCTGGGACTAAAGGCGTGTGACACCATGCCTTGTTGGGTGCTATTTTAAAAGCACTTTCAGAAAATAATGAAATGCTCATGTGAGGTTTATAAAATTTATTACATGAACCCACAAGAGAATTTATTTCTGCTGTAATTTAAAAGAAAAGGTTCTTATTTCATTCTTGCTAACACCATAAGTAAGCTACTGGCGTTAATTCCTGAAAAAAAAGCTAAGAACACAGTTTAAATTTAAGTTAAATTTGAGCTCAAGCTATTATACTTTTCTTTCCCTTTCTTTCTGAGACAGTGTGTCACTCCGTAGCCCCAGCTGGCCTGGAGCTCACTATACAGCTGAAGGTAGCCTCCAGCGCATGATCTCCTGTCTAGGCCTCCCAGGCGCTGGGATTCCAGGCACACATCATGCCTGGCTGCCATGCTTTTCTATTTAGAGGAAATGAAGCAGGGAAAGACTAGAGAAACTCCCACTACTCCCCAAAACACCTACCTCTCTTTGGCAAAAACTCATTATTCTTCATTCACCACAAAACTATCTGCATCTTTGGTTCCCCAAGAACCAAAATGCATACCTCAAGAATACAAATACTAGCCTTATGCTTTCAATATGCATATCTAAAATGACTTCCTTAAGATGAGCAAAAACTAAAAAAAAAAAAAAAAAAAAAAAAAAAAAAAAAAAAAAAAAAAAAAAAAAAAAAAAAAAAAAAAAAAAAAAAAAAAAAAAAAAAAAAAAAAAAAAAAAAAAAAAAAAAAAAAAAAAAAAAAAAAAACCCACCCAGTACTATTCCAGGAGTAAAATTATTCTGAAGAATTTAGTATCATTTCAGGGAAATAATTTCACTTATCCTCAAAAACTGAAGAAACTTCTCTCTCAAGAACACTGGAGGCTCATATGAAGCTCAGATAAACTGAAGATAATAATCTCTCCAATGGAGGAAAAAAGATTTATATGGCTAGGGCTAATATGTTCCATGCTGTAATTACTAACAACAAGAGAAACGGGCCAATCACCACATAATTATACCTCAATATCCCTCTGGAAATCAAACAGGTCAATTCGCTGCCAGTTACTGCCATCCAGAGCCAGAACATTCCAAGCCTATTTTGAAGAAAAAGAGAGTATGAACAGAAGCTGAAATGAAAAGAAAAACCAACACCTTAAATTCACAACTCAGCCAACCAATAATTAAAATGTACCCAAAAATTCCTCAGCCCCTACCATTAACTTCCAGATGAACTGCCTTAATCCTGATCCATATTTTACTTTTCAGTTAGATTATCTCATAAATTAGATAGCACAGAAACTAGCCGCCTTTTAAAAGCTCATTCTTTGGGGAGAGAGGGAGTGGCAGGAGTGTTAGAGGCTTGGACAGGGTCTCATTCCGTAGCCCAGGCTGGCCTGGAACTCAATTCTGCAGGCCAGGCTGGCCTTAAATATGCAACAAGCCTCCTGCCTCTGCCTTCTCAAGTGCTGGGATTAACAGGTGTAAACTACAGCGC
>PVHP010034370.1:0-19101 GCA_004024765.1 Zapus hudsonius
CAGGAGACTTGTTACTGGTTAGAATTATCGGACTTGAAGTTATAGTTTGATGTCGTCCTGCTTGTTTTAAATTTTGTATTAGTTCAATCTTTGTCATGCTCAATGCTATCTTTTGCAGTGTGAATGTTCTGTGCCATGATGGGTTTGCTTTTTGGTATTACGTCTCAATTGAAAGAAAATCTGTGGAGACTTTTGGAGTCGAGCTGAACACATTGTATTTTACATCATGTATGATTATTAGTTTGTGGGGGCCAGGGGTGGACTGTGATGGTTGATCCAGGTGTCCCCCACAAACGAATGTGTTCTGAATGCTTGATTTCCAGCTGATGGAAGTTTGGGTATTGGAACCTTGTTGGAGCTGTGTTGTTGGAGGAGGGCTTATGGGTGTCATTGCCAGCTTCCCTTGCTAGTGTTTGGCACACTCCTGCTGCTGTTGTCCACCTGATGTTGGCCAGGAGGTGATGTCCACCCCTCTGCTCATGCTATCATTTTCCTTGCCTTGATGGAGTCTCCCCTCAATAAAAATAAATGAAATAAACCCATTCCTCCCACCAACTGCTTTTGGTTGGATTGTTTTCTGTGAAGCAATGAGAAAGCTGACTACAACAGTTTCCCAGGGAGTCAGCTTCTTGGAGAAGGTGGTGTTTGCAAGTGTGTGAGGTCATGAGTGAGGATACGAAGACCTTTAATGAAGCCTCCACCTGGAACTATGAAACCTCTGTGAAGGGCCAGATAGGTCTTAGGCTTTGACCAGCCTATGGTTTTAGACTACAAAGACCAACTCCTCATAGCTCATAGGTATCAGTAAACAAAAGAGTGTGGCTGTGTCCCAGTAGGTTTTGCAAAAACCCAATGGAGGGCAGGAGAGTCTGCTTGGTGGTTAAGACATTTTCCTGTAAAGCCTAAGGAGCCAGGTTCTATTCCCCAGTACCCACATAAAGCCAGATGCACAAGGTGGCACATGCATCTGCAGTTTGTTTAGAGTGGCAAGAGACTCTGGTGCACCCATTCATTCTCTCTTTCTCTCTCTCATAAATAAATTAAATATGAGTTAAATATTTGTTAAAACCCAGTGGACTTGGCATTGACCTGTGGGTCATAACTTGCCAGCTCCTGAATTAGAGGAAGAGGCCAGAGCCTAGGGTTGAGTCGCTGGTCTGACTCCATCCAAGCTAAGCTTGACTTACTGAGTCTCGCTCGAGAGACCAGTGAACTCCAGACAGCCATGCTCCTCCCGGTGGTGTGTCATCGTTGAGTGGACAGAAGTCTGTGGCCTGACAGATGACCTTCTGGCAAAGGCAAGCATTCAAGGTCACCCTGCGGCAGGTTTCTGAGTTTCCTGCTACTTTCTCTGGAAAATACAGAGGATAATAAGGAACACACTTGGCAACATGGGTGGGCTAATCCATGCCATGCGGGTGCCCTCTTCAAGCCCTCCTTCACTGAAGAATCAAGTTCAAGGCTATCATCACCCTCTGTAGGAAGCAGGTGACTCACAGGCTCTTCTGCCAGCAATCTGGCTGGGACAAGCTAATTGTCCGATTGGGCTCTGGTTCGCTGCTGAGCCATTGACAGGAGAGCCTCCTTGCCCAATATCCCGTAGTATGTCTTGGACTCTCTCTCCCCTGAGACAGGCACTCAGATGGTAACAGGAAGCCACAGGGGCTCAATGGGCTGTGGTGCCTGCCCGACCACCCCCAGCCCCCCAGATTTTATCACCTGATGGATGGGGGTTTTTTTTCCTCTCTGTCCAAGCTCACCAGCTGGAGTTTATTTGTAAAATCAGCCTCAATCAGTGAGATCAAACTATGCGTGCTGGTAATTCAGTGTGCTTTCTGGAACTCTGTCGCATCTCTCGGTGGGGTGGTCATTAGCAATTAGTTCCTTCAAGCTGGAGGAGTTTGGTTTATTTTGCTGGAATTCTTTGGGAGATGGCACCAGAATGGAAACAAGAGTGGTGTCGTTCAAATCTATATCCAGCCTGAAAGAAGGGTTGTTTGTCACCGGCGTTCCTGGCTAGGATGCTGCCATGAAGGCAGGATTCATTGTAAACCTGCACGGAACTCTCAGGGTGGTCCATGTGTTCTAGTGAAATGAAGATGCTTACAGCGTGAAGTGGATATCTTCAGCTCTGCACGTGGCTTCTAGGGACTTCTGCAAAGGGTTCATTAAATGTGATGACCCTGTGTGTGTGGGGGGGTCTATGCTAACTAGAACTTTCTTGAAATGTAATTGTTCCTTGTCAAGTCACAAAGAGCCGTGGTAACTTAACCAAGCCCTTCCATCTCTATTCCTTCCTCTTCCTCCCCTTTCTCCACCTTCCCTTCCCCTCCCCATACCTCCTCTTCTCTCTACTTTTCCTCCTCCTTTCCTTCTTCTCTTCTCTTGCCTCTTCCTCCTCCTCCAGAGATGGGAAAATCAAAGCCTTCCTCCACTATATTTTTTGTTTTGTTTTGTTTTTCGAGGTAGGGTCTCACTCTAGCTCAGGCTGACCTGGAATTCGCTGGAGTCTCAGGCTGGCCTCAAACTCACAGCGATTCTCCTATCCTCCACTATATTTGAATAATGGAACCCAGGACAATCTGGAAGTGTCCGTACCATTTAATTGCCTTCCTCTCATACAAATATTCCCACTAGCTTTCACAAGACGCATTCCGATTCCTCTGAAAGCAAGGATCTGTTGGTGAAGGAAGGGGTGTCATCATGGCCACCTGGGCCACAAACAAGCACCACGATCATGATGTTCTCTTGGAGGGACTCCAAGGCCACTCTTGCACCCTTGAGCATGCAGATGGTGGCATCATGTGATAGCACAGGGTCTGCCATGACGGGGTGAGTGCATTCAGCAGTGACGTTCTCTTCGTTTTCATGTCTTCATTCTCACCCAAGCAGGATAAAAGGACAGTGTGTTAGAGTTCTAGAAACTTCCCATGGAGATGCCCAGTGTCTGTGTTTGGTCCGATGGGCCTTCCTCCTGCAGGTTGGGATGGTCCACTTTTTCAGTCCTTCTAGCACTTCAGGGTGTCCGCTCCCCCCCAGGAGCCCCTTCACAGCTGGTGCCACAGCTGGGATGGAGAGGTCTCACACTTAGTGTTTTTCTTCTTCTTCTGGACCATTTTATGAAGAGTGTGGCCAGCGTATTTCACTCAGTAGACCCAGATTACCCTCAGTTAGGGACAAGTCTTTTTCATGTGCTGAAATGTTTACCAGGCGTGTGACCTGTGTCTCATTAGGACTTCCAATGAGCTCTGAGATCTTTGTCATCTGATGTCATCCTTTGTTTGGGATGCTAATTCAGGTGGCTCTTTTTGTAGCTATTGATGTTCCCATCCAAACATTTGTCGTCTTCCTGGGGGCCTGTTTTCTCACTAGCATTGACATCTTGACACCAGGGTCCGCTTTCCCCAAATCAGCTTCCTTTCCCAACTTTAATCTCAGCCGTGGACTCTGCCATTCTCCCTGTTGTCATTTGTTTGTTTGTTTGTTTGTTTGTTTGTTTGTTTGTTTATTGAGGCAGGGTCTTGCTCTACCTCAGGCTGACCTGGAAGTTAGCTCTGTAGTCTCAGGCTGGCCTTGAACTCCCAGTGATCCTCCTGCCTCAGCCTCCAGAGTGCTGGGATTAAAGGTGTGCTCACCACACCTGGGATGTGAATGAAATGCAGCGGAGGGAGGAGAGAGCAAGCCAAGTGCAGGCATCAGCATCCAGCTTCCCAGCCCCCAGGATGGTCCTCTGTGTCCCCCACACACCTGCTATGATGGCTCAAACCTCCCGAGACCAGGAGCCTAAATAGACCTTTCTACAGGTTGTTTGCTTGGTTATTTTGTCTCAGCAACAAAAAAGCTAACACTTGATCTTTTCTCCTTCACTCGTTTCTCTTTACCTGCCTGCACTCCGGGACAGTGCTTAACTTCTGCTTCAGTTTAAATGTTCACACTATCCATTCCCACCAAATGAATCATCTGTTCTGTTCTGGAGGTCCTGGTGTCTGTATGTCTGTCCTAGTATAAATATGTGACTGACTCGTGTCAGGAGCATCTTCTAAGCCATCATCCTTCATTCTCATTTCTGTGCCTCCGTTCATGGTGGCAACTTCTTTTGTGCATGTTTCTCCTCTGAGCTTCAGGCCCGTTATCCATCTTCCCAGAATGCCATTCCTGACTTAACCATAACCCGAAGGAACCTTTGAAGTAGGGTTATACTGATAGTGGCTACCAGAAACCAGGCCATAGGTTTTCTTCTGGTCATGGGCTTCAGGCAAATTGATACCATGATTCCCTTGCCTTACCTTGGAGAACACCTCTCAAAAGGAGCAGCCATGGGGCCTGGAGAGATGGCTCAGCAGTTAAAGGCGCTTGCTTGCAAAGCCTGCTGGCTTGGGTTCAATTTCTCAGTATCTACGTAAAACCAGATTCACAAAGTGGAACATGTGTTTGAATTTTCTTTGGAGTAGCAGCAAGCCCTAATGAGCCTGTTCTCATTCTCTCTCTCTCTCTCTCTCTCTCTCTCTCTCTCTCTCTCTCTCTCTCTCTCTCTCTCTCTCACACACACACACACACACACACACACACACACAAATAATTTTTAAAAAGGAGCAGCCACTAGGATTGAGGAAGGGTAACATTTGAACAACCACAGGTGTCCATGCTGGAAATAATCACAGAGCTGAGGTCTATCAGGACAGAGCATCCGTCTCCTTCCAGGGACCAGAGGGGTCCAATGTATCAGAGAGGCACAAACCCAGCATGAATCCGTTAGGCAAGCTCAGCTTCCTGCCTCTGTCATATTCTCTCCTTGTGTGTCTTGAGCTGAAAATAGAGATGACAAGCTGCTGGCCATTGGGATATTTCACAAAAATCATAAAATGTTTGTTGGAGATGACCAGAGACTGACCAAACGGTTATTTTTTTCCTGTTCATTCAAGACAAACAAAGATGATAAACAAAATGAAAAACAAATAAGAAATAAGCCTGCAAAACATTCCTTGGCTCTGACAAATGCTTCCCAGCACTGTCAAGGGAAGTGGTAGTGTCCTGTCACCCTGTCTGGGGACTTGAGTCTCCATAGGGATCTCTTCCCCTTGTAGATGGCTACCACTCCCCAGTGGACCTCGCTGACCTCTTTGACCTCAGCATCTCATCAGGGACTTGTTGGGAGGACGGCAGCATTCCAGGTGAAGAGTATAGGTTTCCCACCAGGAAATACCCCAGTATTGGAGAAATAAAGCTCTCTGAGGGTTTGCATTCTAGGGGATGAATAATGAACGCTGTCTCCCCACCGCCACCTTGTCTGAGATGTATGTGGGCTTGCAGCTTGAGTTTGTCTGAATCCACAGTGCACCTTTCACTAACTTGCTGTCATTTCAAGAATTCCCTGTGCATGAACGCTGCTCCCAAGGCTTCCTGGCAGGCATTGCTCGCCTGGTTTCTTGATGGAATTGAGGGAAGAAAAAATGTTCAGTCAGGGTGGTAAAGTGGGTGGATAACCAGCCACCCAGCTGAGCTTCCAGTGCCAAGGTTCAGACATCAGAACTACTCTGGTCCCTACAGATGGTGGGGAAAACAGACATGGGATTTCTTATAACCAATGGAAATTCCTAAGATTTCTATCTGCAGCTTTCTTCGGATATCTCAGAGGTCATTACCAAGCCCTCTGATTCTGCCATGGAAACTCCATTCTCTTTCCTCCCCATCCACTCCAACCTCAGCCCTTCACAGAGTTCTCATCTGAGCTGTTATAAGACTTCATTAGGGGGCTGGAGAGATGGCTCAGTGGTTAAGGCACTTGCCTCCCGTGCCCAAGGCCCCAGGTTCAATTCCCCAGTACCCACATAAGCCAGACCCACAAGGTGGTGGCCCTGGTGTGCTCTCTCTCTCTCTTTCTCTCTCTTTCTCTCTCTCTGTATCTCTCTGCTTGAAAATGAATAAAATATTTAAATTAAAAAAAAGACTTCAATAACAGCTTCATCACCTTCTCCCCTTAATCGGTTTTACTCAGAGGTTAATCTTTGTAACATAGATCTCCTTAGACTACTCCTGGTTAATTAAGTCCACACTCTACTTTGGTTTCAGATGCCCCCCTTTACTGGGCCCTGGGTGACCTTTATGATGTTCAAAGTGCACAGCATGCACGCACGCACACACACACACACACACACACACACACACACACACACACACACACCCCTTCCCTCCAGGGCTGTGTTCCTTCTCTCTTCCTAATGACTCACATCTGCACCAACTTCAAATCCAAATTCCTTTGTCCCAGGGTTCAGCCCACATGCCACCCCCTCTAGGAGCACGTTTCTCCCCTCACTCCCCTCCTTCAGCCTCGGCTCTCCTCCGACCACCAGCATTTCAGAACTTGAGCTACGACTGATTGTGATTACATCTGAGTTCATCTGGGATGGCAACTCTCTGTGGTCAGCAACCGTGTGTTAATGCTTCTAGAATCTGGCTCATCCAGTGAATTCTTGTTCAATCAGAACATGGAGGAGGTTTGAGTTTTCAGTTGATGAAATGCTTTGCACTAAAACTCCTTTATACATTTTAAATACATTCCTATCTTTATAATATATTGAGAAGTTCCCATGAGTCATGGATGATTGGTATACATTGGATATGAACATGGGAATTCTGAAGTTGGAATAGTGTAACAACCTTTCACCTATTGAATTCGAAGTGAAACCTTTCAAGACATGTTTTTCTTAGGAGAAAGGAACAAACTAGAAATTGGATAAAATAAAATTGCTATGAAATCCCAAATTCTGCTGATAATTATAGTAATTTGAAGGTAAATTAAATATAGACCTAGATCCTGGAAGATGAACAGGTTTGACTGCATAATCTTTGCCACACAGAAGAGAAGTATGTTTAACTACAATATCGAGCTTGGAAAAAAATATTTAGAAATTTTATAATGGGCCAAAGAATTAGTATTCCTTAAATATCATGACCTTACAAAACAGTAAGAGAAATACAAAAAGGGATCAGGGCTTTTGTTTCAGTTGTCCTCTCACTAAACAAACCATGTCAAACGCTTTAGTATTACAGCTCATTATTTTTGCAATGGGGGGCTGGGCTCAGCTGGGTAGTTCTCTATATTGGGTCTGCAAGGGTGCCAAGGTTGCTCCTCACTTACATAGGAATGGGCACTAAGCTGCGGTGACTGAGGTTTTCCTGAGAAAAGTTGGATATCTTTTATATTCTGTATATGGTGGTTGTTGCAGTCAGCTTTCTAGTTGCTGCACAGAAAGAACCCAAACAAAAGCAGCTTGTGGAGGAATGAGTTTATTAGGCTTACGGACTCGAGGGGAGACTCCATCCTGGCAGGGAAAACGATGGCATGAGCAGAGGGCTGGACATCACCTCCGCCACAGCACTGCAACAGGAAGGTGTGCCAAACACTGGCAAGGGGGAGCTGGCTTATAACCCCATAAGCTCGCCCCCAACAACACAGCTCCATTGAGGTTGTAAAATCCAAACTGCCATCAGCTGAAGATCGATTACCCAGAACACATTCATTTGTTTGTGGGGACACCTGGATCAAACCATGGCTTAGGGCTTTCAGGGTGAGATTTCTCAAAGGAACAAGTGCTTATCAAGCCTCGGCTTGGGTATTGATTCCTACCGTTCAGAGCAAGTCGTATCACCCAGGCCAGGCCCAGGGAAGGTGAGAATACAGAAGCATGAATTTGAGGTGTGAGTCAGTAGAAGTTACCAGCATAACCATCTACTACAGAGAAGAAGAGGTAGCTTCCTAAAGACATAGGAATGACTAGTAAACATGAAAATGAAAACTCACTAGTCAAGTGATGCAAATAAAGCTGAGAAACTATTTCCATTAAAATTGGTAAATTCCCAGTATGTAGCTAGTATATAGTATTGACAAGCTCATGGGAGAATCTTACATTTTGGAAGGTATGTAAATTAATATGGCTTTTTGAAGAGGTATTTGACAGTGTATATCAAAACATAAAATGTGAATGACCTAGAAAATTCCACTTCTACACATAAAAATACTCCTATAAGCGCCCAAATACATTATGTATAGATGTTTATATCATTATTTATAATGGCAATAGACCAGAGCATCCAAGCCCACTAGTAAGGAAATAAGTATATTATGATAAATCTGTATTGTAGGATATTAAGCCATATGAAGGTAGGTTAAATCTATATTACTGATACAAATATCCCAGTTATTTTCAGTGGGAAAACATGTGTGTCATGATTCCATGAAAAAATAATGTATGTGGGGGCTGGAGGGATGGCTGGGAAGTTAAAGGCACTTGCTTGCAAAGCCTGACAGTTTGGATTCGGTTCCTCAGTGCCTACATACAGTCAGATGCACAGGGTGATGCATGTGTCTCAAGTTCATTTGCTGTGGCAGGAGTATCTGGTGTGCTCACTGTCTCTCTCAAATAAATAATAAATAAATAATTTTTAATGCCTGTGTACTTCTAGCTAGAGAGAGATCTAGAATGAGAAGTGGAATTTGGGCAGGGTGCCTTTTTTACATTTTATTTCTAAATGTTGAGAATCTTTTCCAATGAGTATGTATTGCTCCTAATGAGTATGTATTGTTCCTATAATGAAGAAAAAATGAGAAGCTCCTTTAAAAATCTGTGAATGCCAAAAATTAAAACAAAAATAAATAAAAACTGGGTGTGGTGGTACATGCCTTTAATCCCAGCGCTGGGGAAGCAGAGATAGGAGGAACACTGTGAGTTCGAGGCCACCTTGAGACCACATAGTGAATTCCAGGTCAGCCTGGGCTAGAGCAAGACCCTACCTCAAAACACAAACAACAAACAAACAAGACTGTGAGTATGTATGTGTAGATATGTGTGTGAACACACACATACGAATAGCACACACACATATATGTAATTATGGACATACAGAATAGTATAATCTCTCACACACATATATGTAATTATGGACATACAGAATAATATAATCTCCAGATTAAATGTAGCACCCTTCAGCTGAGGGAGGACTGCTATCTGCAGGACCACTCTACTCTCTGTTCTTGCCGACGCCTTCCAGCTTATTCTGAGTCCTGGAAAAATAAAGATCTATGTGTCATTAGCAATTTATGTGCAGAGGAATTTTTTATGATTTAATTTTAAGCTTTTAAAATTGCACATTAATCTTTTTAGCATAAAGCTTATCTGAAAATCATTCACTTAGTCAACTCTATCCTTACACCTTAAGGTATCAGCCTTAGTGAAGCTAAGTCTTCTTCTTTAAAGACATAAAATAGAAAAGAGAAATATATATATTATATACATATAATATATATATATAATATAATATTTATATAATATAAAAATATATTATATATTTATATATAATATATACTTTAACACTGAATCTTCACATAAATCTGTTTCCTTAAACACTGAGCATTTGGGTGAACCCTGCACAGAGTTCCAGAATCTTCAGCAAGGTTGTTGGGCCATCATGCACATATCACCTGTGCCAAGTTCCGTGGGAGACAATTCCTGTAGTGTTCTAGGCCCCCACCCATGAGCATCGTCAGCCTGGGAGCTAGTTAAGAAAACATGTAACATCCTAAAGAAGGGCATAATCGTCCTTCCGAACTCTTTGGCTCAGATCTTTTTCGTGACAAGTCTCAGTCCTAGGTGCCACTGTTCAAGGGTCCCTGGTGTCAGGAGCCGTCCAGTGCAGGTCGTCAGTGAGCAGCCAGGATGAAGGAACATTAGTGGAAGCGTCCAGGAAAAGAGTTCAGGGAAGGAAGAGAGAACGGTACAGTGTGGGCAGACAGATGTGGTTAGAAGACAAGCCAGGTCACCATCAGGAAGTCAACTTGGCACCTGTCATGGTTTGACCCAGGTGTTCCCCATAAACTTAACGTGTTCTGAATGCTTGATCCCCAGATGGTGGCAGTTTTGGAATTGGAACCTTGTTGGAGCTGTGTTGTTGGGAGCTGGCTTATGGGGTTCTAGCCAGCTTCCCCTTGCCAGTGTCTGGCACTCCTTCCTGCTGCTGTTTGCAGTGATGTCCACCCTCTGCTCATGCCATCGTTTTCCCTGCCATCATGGAGCTTCCCCTCAAGTCCGTCAGCCAAAATAAACCCATCCCTCCACAAGCTGCCTCTGGTTGGGTTCTTCTTTGTGGCAGCAACTTCTAATGGTCCATGCTTCTCACTGAGCTTCTGTTGGTGAGGAAATGTGTGCCCTGCTTTCCTGGTCTTCGCAAGGCTGTCCTGTCCTGTCTGTGCCCCCACAGGGTGTGACCTCCTCAGGGTTCATCCAGCCCTTGTGGCTGTTGGAAGGGTTCAGTTGCTCATGGGAAGTTGGACAAAGCCTCAGATTCTCATTGGCTCCTGGCCGTGCAAATTCCTTGCCAAACAGGCATCTTGAACATAGCAGCGTGCTTCATCAGAGCGTGCAAGCCACAAGGCATCCGAGCGAGGCCGACAGTGAGACAAAGGCCACGGTCTTTTAGAACCAAACCTCAGAAGTGGCTTTCTGCCATGTTTACCAAAACTCTTGTCAGAAATGAGCCACTGTAAATCCAAGCAGGCTGGAATAATGGGGTCACCATACATGTCTGCCTGTCACGGGCCTCTAAGGTCTAACCTTAGTAAAGATACTGCCAAATGTCACTGGTGGTTCCAAAACACATGGTCTACTTGGGGCTGTTCGCTTTCAACCTGAACATGACTAGTGTTTCCCATAAGTGAACCCAGCTATTTCAATGACATTGATTTGTCTTTCTGGGCATTTGATAGTCAAGATGACAGCCAGTAAATGTGTATTTTCTGTAGAGAGAACAGGAGTGACAGGCTTGGAAGACACTGTCTATTTGCTTTTTGCTTTGTTTTGATCCCTTTATTTATTTTTATTTATTAATTATTATTATTATTACTATTTTGGATTTTCAAGGTAGGCTCTTGCTCTACACCAGGCTGACCTGGAATTCGCTATGTAGTCTCAGGCTGGCCTCAAACTCACAGCAATCCTCCTACCTCTGCCTCCTGAGTGCTGGGATTAAAGACATGCACCACCACACCTGGATCTATGGTTTTGATCCTTTTGAAAGTATCCTGATAGTAGATAAAAGCCTGTTTATGATTCTGTTTAATAATGAAGTTCCTTTTTTTAGGAATAATAACTTTATCGGGACCATTCAGAATGAAAATTAAGAGAAAACAAGGGCACATGTATATTTTGGCAACTGATGATGAATATTTTTTTGAAGTTCTTTGAAGTTTGGGTTGCATCTGAAATTTACTGTGGAGGGTTTTGAGCATGAACTCATCCATTTTGTAGCAATTCTATATTAAAGTGTGTTCATATTGTTATTGACATCATTGGTTTTATGGAACCATAAATCTTTAGGTATATTATCTACTGCCCTATATAATGAAAAGAAAATGTTTCCCTAAGTTCCACCTCACCCTGACAACATAGTTTATTTATAACCCTATTTATTTAAAATATATATTCATATTTATTATGTGTTAGGCAAACTTAAAATATTTTTAAAGTAATTCAATCACCATAACATTCCTAAAAGTAAGTAGTATTAGTACTTCTGTCTATGGACAGGGAATGAGACATTTGAGAGGTCGAGTGATCTGCCTACCCAAGGTCACAGAGAAGTGATGGGGTGAATCTGTAAGTCAGATTCTATTATGTTCAAGTTTGACAGATGAGATTTTATGTAGTCTCAGGGTGGCCTCGAACTCACAGTGATCCTCCTACCTCTGCCTCCCAAGTGCTGGGATTAAAGGCATGCGCCACCACGCCCGGCTGACAGATGAGATTTTAAAATAGTGTTATGAAAACAAAAGGCTTAGCCACATTCTTCATCAACAGACATGTTGAACACTGAGTACTTCTGCTAAAGGTGACCACACAACTGTCACCAAGGTTGGACTGGCATTGTGTCACAGAGACTACAGCATAGAGCACACCAGGATCTGAGTTTGCAATCTAGAGCTAAGGACTGGAAAATGACATCTTGAAGAGAGATCAGAACTCACAAGAAACAAAGAAGGTTAACTGTTGAAGAACCTTAGCCCAGGATATAGTTTTACGTCTTTAGCCGATGAGCTAAGAGCTCCCACAACATACACACGGAAGCCATAGGCTAAGAGCCACTTTTGGTTTTTGAGCTTTATAAGCTGGCTAAAATAAGAAAAAACATTCTTCCGGCTTAGTGTCCAAGGAAGACGACCCAATACAATTTTGTCTCATGTTGATCATTCTTGCTTGTCCTGTGTTCTCTGACCCATGCCAAGTTGGGTCGCTCTTGGCATTTTAACTTCAATCCTCACCTTTGTTTTTCTGGAATAGTTAATGTCTTCCAGCCCAAGGCAACCTTCTTATCCTCTTGCACTGTCTTGAGTAATTCCTAGTGCCAACTAGTTTCTCGCAGGGCATAAGAGGTGGGAAGCAGTCTAGTTGACAAGAGGGTGGTCGTGCTGCAGGGGAGGGATGCATGATGGGGACCCAGGAAAGGATGTGTGCAGGTCTGCTCGGCACCTTCCAGATGTGGGTCACCTCAGAAGCAACATGCAGCCGACCCCCAAGATCCTTGGATGCCAGGTGAGAAAATGAAGCCCATGGAGTCTGGGTCAATCCAAGTCCTGCCGCTGGGGAAAGAGGAAATGGAAACTGTGCTATATCCAAACTGATCTTCTGCATGAATTGTCCCAGACTTCAAGAAACATTAGAGAGTGTCATAAACCCGCTTTGCAGTCACGAGGAAAGACTGCACATCACAACATGCCTGAGGCTTCCTTCTCCCCCACAAGGAGGTACAGTGAGCTCCTCTGTATCCAAGGATTTAACCAAACTGACTGAAATAGATTGGAAAAAAAACACATCTGGATCAAAACTATACAGACGCTTTTCTTGACGTGACTCCCTAACAGTACAGTTCAGCAGCTATTCACAAAGCTCTGGCATTCCTTTAGAGACAATTTCAAGAACTCGAGAGGACGTGCATATGCTTACACAAAGGACCTCAGCATCTGAGTATCTGGATTCCACAAGGTAGCCTGGAGCCTATGCCCTGCACGTGCTAAGGACCATTGTGCACACTCCCAGATGGAATCGTAGTATTTTCATAAATGTCATTTTAGTAATGTGTGTTCCTTAACAATAAAGATTGATACTTTTGAGCACTTTTGCTTTGGCATAAATAATATTCTGGCTTGTTCTGTCCTTCTACAGGACATCTTTAATCCCAGCACCTAGCAGGAAGAGGTAGGATTAACTCCATGAGTTCGAGGCCAGCCTGAGGCTACATAGTTAATTCCAGGTCAGCCTGGGCTAGAACACCTCCCCCCAAAAAAACTTATTTCTGAATATGAGAAAAGCACACTTTATATGCCATGAAAATGTTACATGAATACATACAATACATATACATATGCAGGGATCAGATTTAAGTAGTCTAATCTTTGTAAGGAAAAGCAAAATAATTTTGTTTTATTAAGCCTTATGAATAGACAGTGTATACAGGATGATGTCTATAACACCAATTAAGGTTTGATTGTGATGTAGACAACCTTTATACAGATCATCACAGATAAAGTCATTACATGGCATGTTATGACTTGTATGCTGGTTCTGTTTTGTAACAAAATATTTTAAATAGGGGCTGGGGAGATGGTACAAAGGTTAAGGTTAAAGGAACTTGCTTGAAAAGTCTGCTGTTCCTGGTTTAATTCCCTTAGCCATCCACGAAAAGCTTTGTGGACATTTGTTTGCAGCAACAAGAGATCTTGGCATGCCTATACACACACATGCATGAGTGTGCTCACATGTGTGTGTGCATGCATGTGCACACAAATGTGCAAATAAATAAAATTAAAATTATTTAAATTATTTAAATATACTAAATCTAGAACCAGGGCTGGAGAGATGGTCTAGTAGTTAAGGTGTTTGCCTGCAAAGCAGAAGGACCTGAGTTCAATTCCCCAGTGCCTACATAAAGCCAGGTGCACCAAATGGTGCATGTGTCTGGAGTTTGTTTGCAGTGGCTGGAGGCCCTGGCATGCCAGTTCTCTCTCTCTTTCTCTCTCTCTCTCTTTCTCCCTCTCTCTCTCTCAAATAAATAAATAAAATATTTAAAATATTTTTTAAAAGCTAGAACCAAATTCTTTAAAATCCAAGCAATAGGGAAAGGAAATACTAGAGAAATTTTGTATATTAATGCATATTCAGAGTTGTTGTAGTGACTTATATGCATCTGGGAATATATCTCATTTTAGTCCAAACTTTAAGGTATTCTTTGTAGACTTCCTTTTGTAACTAACAAGATTTGTTCCTTATTATATTTATTTTTGAGTGTGTGGGGGGCATAGGTCAGAGATCAATATCAGCTGTCTTTCTCATCACTGTCCACCTAATTTCTTGAGTCAGGGCCTCACACTGAACCTCGAGTCACTAACTCAGCCCTGGGCATCCTCTTGCCTCTGCCTCCCCAGCTCCCAGCTTTTCCATGGGTGCCGAGACCCCCTCAAGCACGTATCCACTGAGCAATCTCCCTGCCCCCCAACGACCAATTTCATATTGGAGAACTCAGTTAAGTTATTTTAAGTTTCAGAAAATTTATCTTGGTTTGAGTTTCCGTGCTTGTTTTTCTATTTCAAAAGACAAATACAGTTACATAACTGAAGTGGTGGGAAGTTATTTTCATGTGCTAAAACCACTGCTGTTTCATTGGAACCTAACAGAACTCTGAGGCTCAGTTTCTTTTGAACTTACTGTGCCCTGAATAAAATAATTTTTCGTCATCATGGACTTTCTGTTTTGTCTCTGGGAATTTTTGTTTGAACGTATATTAAATGTAATAGAATGAAAGCCAAAAAATAGCCTGGGGAGGAAGATAAAGGAAGTAAGATCAAGGTTTCAAAATATTATGGAAAGGAAATAATCAAATGTAACACTTCCCCTTGATGTTCACTTCATTCTGACTCCTCATCCTCCACCCTCACCAACGTGCTTTAAAGTCGAGACCACCAGAGACCTTCCAGATCAAGGCTCACCAGACAGATGCAGCCATCAAGTTAGGGTACCTACCAGTGATGGGGTCTGAGGGAAATGAACAAAGCCTGTGCACTCCCCTAAATAATTTCATGTTGCATACTGGATCTCTCAGAAGGGAAGTTTACTCTGCAATCTGTGTATTACATCCTGAGATGGCCTTCCTTGATCAGGACATGAACTTTGAAATCAAGCAGATTTATACAAATTCCGTCTCCCTCGTGGCTGTTAGTCCAGGTCAGTGAAGGATCATGTGGTGGCTTTGATGAGATGTGCCCCCACAAACTCATGTTTCCTGAATGCTTGGTCCCCAGCTGTGGCAGTTTGGGTGGTGGAGCCTTGCTGGAGGAGGTGTGTTGTTGGGGGCAGGTTTAGGGGTGTGGTAGCCAGCTCCCCCTTGCCAGAGCTCAGCTCCCTCTTCTGCTGCTGCTGTCCACCTGCTGTGGCAGAGGTGATGGCCACCCTCTGCTCATGCCATGTTTTCTCCTGCCATCATGGAGCTTCCCCTCGAGACTGTAAGCCAAGATAAACCCCTTCCTCCCGTCAGCTGCTTTTATTCCCTGAGCCGTGGAGGGTGTGTTAGAAATATCATTTAGTGTTCAGCTCTCAGTAGCCTCTGATTTTTCTGCTTTGATGAGTTTTGAGTCTCCTCAGTGTCTGTCAGCATCTCCCTGGAGGAGGTTGTCAGGCTGGCAGTGAGAGGAACACTCATATTTAACCTGAGACTTCCTCTGTGGGATTTACTGGGCCCTGGTGGGAGTGATTGGGATGATTCGTCTTGTTCTGGGCAGTTGGCTTTCTTTTTTTTAAATTAATGTCTTTATTATAAATAAGTATATTGTATGAGCAAATCTTGTGAAGGTGTCCCCGTTTCCATCCTCTCTGTCCCCTGCCCACTGGGGTCCTTCCTCGATGCGCATACTGGACCATAAGGATAGAGGGTATGAACTGCACCAGAGGAAGCCAGTTTTTCATTCTTTTTTTTCCTTCTCCTTGTGTATTGTTGCTGAGGGGGGCAATGTCTCTGGATATTCTCCCCCACCATGGCTCTTACATTCTTTTCACCCCCCTCTTCTGCTCAGCTCCCTGAATCACGGTGGGTGAGGTTTAAGTCTGCTTTCTTGTTGAAATCTTAAGTGTCTCTGGACTTCTGCTTTGGGTTGTGTTGGGTATCATTGGTGTCTGTCTCCATTGAGCTTTCATGGGTTATCTGACTTGCTGTGGTGATTGGTTTCCTGTTTCTCTCGTCACTTTCTCATAGGATTCATTTGGGCCCTGTGTGATAGACCAGGGGTGGTTCATCTCCTGTCAGGATATCAACCATCATCCGATGTTTTATTGGTGGAATTGGGTTGACTGCTGCTCTCTCACTGTCTTCTGAAAATACAAACAGAATCTCCATTGGAGAGTGAGATCAGCACAGGTTAAATGAGATACACATTGCTAATTTGGCAAGATTCTAATGAGTGTAGCCTCTCTGTAGCTCTCTGGTAGTGGGAATTTCCCCTAGGAGCCCGAGTTCTTGGTCCCCACAGGATTATGCCGTGGATCTCAGTTCCAGTTAAGGGTTCCTTGTCACTGATCTCTTAGCCAATCATTAAGCCATTGATTACCCTCTTCGGTTTAGTGCCACTACTGCACAGATGAGCAGTTCCTAACTTGCTGGTCTCTTCCATACAGCCGTGTGTTCAGCATTCTTGTGACAACTGTCTATATTGTATGTCAGTGGTCTCTGCTTTCTCCAAGTATCATTTACCAATTTCCCCTGGCAGAGTCTTGGGTGTCTCCAGTATTCACTGTCATCTGTAATAAGCAGATTCTGTAGCCAAGAGTGAGAACAGCATGGATCAAAGGAGATAAACTTAGACATTTAGAAGACGTTTTATGAACATGACTTCTCCTTTCAGCCAGAGAAGAGTGAGTTTCCCTTTAGGGTCTATGACGTTCCTTGGCATAAGCTTCTGACTTGGTTCTCAATTCCAGGTATGAATTCCCTACCACTAGTGCACTTCATAGCCAATCAGAGGGCAGTTAATTAGCCCCCATAGCCCAGGAGACTCTTCTAAGTGCACTCATCTTTTAAAGCTTAGAACTCAGGCTCCCACATGGACCGATAGCCTCTGGACTTCTGTTGTTCACTTGAGTCACGTAATTGTGTGAAGCAACCAAATGCTAAAGAAATCTACATAAACACCAGTTTAGATTTTTGGACAATATATACTTAATATAATATATAAATTTTATGATAGGTTTCACATGCTTTTTACATTACTTTGTCCTCACAACAAACCAAGGAGGCAAGTACTGTCATATTAAATCCTGTCATGTCAGAAATCTATGGAAAATACTGTGGTCATTTGTCTGACTCCATGTTGCTTTAATGAAGAAATCAGTCAGCAGAGAGTTTCAGTGAGATGCCCCCAATGAGGAAAATACATAAGGATAGCAGTAGGGCTGAGACCCTCGTGTATCCTAACTTGAACACCAGAATTATTTCCATAGTGAGCTATAGTCCTTGAGTGTATTTAGAAACAAGTGGTATTTTTTTTGGTAGAGTCTCACTCTAGCCCAGGCTGATCTGGAATTCACTATGTAGTCTCAGGCTGGCCTCCAATTCACATCAGTTCTCCTACCTCTGCCTCCCAAGTGTGCACCACATCTAGCCTGGATAATTTTTGAGGCAAGGCTGACCTGGAACTCATCTGTAGCCCCAGGCTGGCTACAAATTCATAGCAATCTTCCTGCGTCAGCCTCCTGAGTGCTGGGATCATGGTGAGGAGCCACCATGCCTAGCCTTTTTGTTTTGTTTTGTTTGTTGGCTCTGTTTTGTTTTTGAGACAGGATCTCTCAGACTGGCCTAGAACTGAGCATGTAATTTAGAATAACCTTGAGCTCTGGATCCTCCTACCTCTACCTCCCAAGATGATGGGTGTGCACCCCCATGCCCAGCTGTATATGGTTCTCGGGGATCAATCCAAGCTTTGTGCATGCTAGGCAAGCACTCTAGCAACTGAGCCACAGCCCCAGCTAAAGTGAGATTTTAATGAAGAGCACTGAGTGTCTTCACTGTCATTACTGCCACTACTACACACAGAAACCACGCCATACCTTCCTAGTGATGTGTGTGACCTCCCTCCGCCAGCTGCAGCTTCCCCACTCTTCTCTGGGTACCCTCTTCCCTCCCCCAGCCCCGGGCACACTCAGTCCAGCTCTGAATTGATCCCTTGTGCTCCTCTTTTCCTTTCCAGAAATCTCATCCATATGGCTAATTAGGGCTCATTATTCAAGATCCAGTTCAGCACCCTATGTCTTCCAATAACTGCCCCCAGCAACATCCCCCTCTTTACTTGATGTCCTCAGAGAACCTGCAGCTCTGAGGGTCTCCATGGTTCCTTTGTACAGGCTCCATGCTGCCTCCTGTGGTCTGTTTCTCCTACCCGGGTGCATCCTGGCTCCCTACTAGACTTTGCTTGTGAAGTTGGCCTCTTGTTACACAAAGTCCTTTCAACACATAGTAGGGATTTAATTATTTTCTTTTTGTTCCCCAAAGCACAAGATGTTTTATTGTTTATTCGTTTGGTTTTTTTTATCCTCTCTGACATTCGTTTTTCTTTTATTCTCTCTCATAAGAAACTTGATGTGATGGCCAAAGAGATTCTTGGACAGGAGAGAGAAAGAGGGGAAAAAAGATCCCGTGTGATGGAAAGCAAATGTGGTTTTTATTTGTGTCTTAAATGTCTCCTCTCATCCGTCACACTGGCCAGGGCAGGGATGAGACACTCTGGGTCGTGTCTGAGTCCTTTCTTCCTGAATATTCGGAGGACTTTTAGCTCAGTCACCACATGGCCAACAAGTTGATTGGGAAGAGACGAGATCCTTGAGTTCAGGCTGTCACCCCTTGTCGTGCTGGAAGAACACTGAGTCCTCAGAAGTATTTAGAGACCGTCCTCTCTAGAGACTTGTCTGACTGGGGCTTTGGTATTTTAGCAATTTTGAAGGCCTCAGTTCAGGGCCAGCACTTAGATAGTAGAGGCCATCTGAATGGAAGAGTATGCTCCTTGTTACAAAACAG
>PVHP010034371.1:0-19028 GCA_004024765.1 Zapus hudsonius
ACCTTTGGCCTGGGGTGGGTATTCAAGAGCTTTGACAGAATTCTTTCTTGTTTTAGGGACCTTGTGGGTTTCTTTGATCAACAGCTCAGTGTGGGAAGAAGGAGCCAATGACTGGGCCAGGGAGTTCCAGGTCTGATCCATTTTTCATGGGGTTAGGCTTCCTCCCCTTCCATTCACAGCCCATCTTAGCAGGCGATACCCCCTTCTTCCCTGAGAGCTTACTGTATGGAAATAAGGATTTTATGGTTATGATTCATTATTGGCTTAGTTTATTGTATGTCATCCCACCCTCCCCTTCCTCCCTCCCGACCCCCCTTCCTTCCACCCCTTTTACAGCCAGCCCCTGCCCCACCCCTCAGTAAATAGAATTCAGATACTTCTGGAAAGAGGTTCAGTGAAGTGAAACCCCAATAGTCCCATTGCAAATGGTGATCATAGGTTGGAAATGCACTTAACACGTGGCCCAACAAAGACGGTAGCACATGGTAGAGTCGAGGGGTCCCTGACCTAGGTGCTGTCACCATGCAGCACGCGGAGAAGTGCTGTACCTATTGCCAGCCCAGGAAAATATCAAATTCAAAGTTCATTGTATGTTTTCTTTTAAATGTGCAACAAATTATTTTCTCACCTTGATCTCGTTTACATATGGGGGGGCATGTGTATCTATGCATATGTACAGAAGGTATATTTGCCAGTAAAATGACATCCTAATTACTTCTATTAAGTTTTGCTAACAAGTGCAGTCTCTTATTCTTCCTCCTCATGTGTCTTTAAATATTTATATTTATTTATTTGAGAGAGAGAAAAAATGGGTGCACTAGGACCTCTTTTGTTGCTACAAACAAACTCCAGGTGCACACACCACTTTGTGCATCTGGTTTTACGTGGGTGCTGGGAAATCAAACTCAGGCTGAAAGTTTTGCAGGCATGTACCTTTATTTAACCAATTAGCCATTCTCCAGGCCCCGCCTCTTTAAATTTGACTTGGATATTTTTGGTCCTTTGTATTTCCATATGATTTTACATTTGGCTTGTCAGTTTTCACACACATGCATGTCTACCTTTCATACATACACACATTTGGACTGAGCTGTTGAATATCCAAATTAATACACTATTTACTAATTATTTAACATATTATACATTTACACTACTTAATGTATTTAGACTCGAGAATTCTAATTGAGGAGCATGGTATATTGTCATTTATTTAGGTCTTCTTGAATACTTCTGGTTGCAGATTGTAGATGTACAACTTCCTTTAAACAAACTTTTTTATTGACAATTAACATACATATACAAGTGTATTTTGATTCTTATTGACCATTGAACATTGCTGTTGGATCCAGTTCTTGGGCCTTTGGGGTCTCTGGGGGACAGACACAGTGAAGGTCATTGTTTCCTTAGCTCCTGAAATCTCATCAATTTTGGTTCTGGACTATTGCGTCTGAACTAATAGGCATATTGTTCCCATATTACTCCCTTACATTCCTCAGAGCCCACTTAAAGCTGGGGGAAAGGTGGAAAGAGAGCTCAGAATCTCAGTAAGAGACTTTGTAGAAACTTATAACTTGATTTTGAGAAATAGATGTAATCCTGTAGTATTATAGAAATGCTGACTCTTTGATCCAAAGCCTCTCTTCAGCAGGCATGGTGGTGCACGCCTTTAATCCCAGCACTTGGGAGGCAGAGGTAGGAGGATTGCTGTGAGGTCCAGGCTGGAACTATAGAATGAGTTCCAGGTCAGCCTGGGCTAGAATGAGATCCTACCTCAAAAATATTTTTTTTTTAAAAAAGCCTCTTTTCATTCTTCATGGTCTGAAGGGGAGTCATCTATTTGTGACGATAGAAACAATAGGCATGTTTGTAAATGGCTGGATAGTGGGTTCTTGAGTCATAGCCTTTCTATACAGCCAGGGTACCAAAGCAGCCTTGACAATGCACAAATACATGGGTGTGGTTGTGTGCCAATAAAGCTTTATTTACAAAACCCGGTGCTGGGCTGATTTGGCCCACAGGCTCTGGCTTGCTAACCTCAGGTGTAGGAGAAAGAAGAGATCCTTGGGAAGATCCATTTCTGTAATAACTTGAAAATGGACAAGAAAGGATGCTTTTTATTTTCCTACACAAGTGTTTTACAAGTAGACTTGGCTTCTCTCTACCCTGGGTGGGTCAACTGATTGATTCTGCAGAGGTTATTTCTTTCTTTCCTAAAAAAAAAAAAAAAAGTTCATTGCTAGGATAGCATCTTTGAGGCACTTAAACTGTATTGGGGAGAATTTCAGAAACATCCCTAGGAACACCTTATTCTCATGACTGATCCTTCAAACCATCGGAAATCACAGAAATATTTATTTAAATCATTCCATGAATTGTTTCGGTTATTTTCAAGCAATGTCAACACTTTCGTGTGCTTCTCACTTCTATACCAGTGAACCATGCCATAAAATGACACCAGTTCTTGGTATAGCTAGAATAGAATAGACCACTAGGAGGAATCATTCCGAGATCTCACGTCTGTGTCTAGGTTACTATAGCTGATGTCTGCAAATACATTCTTTTTTTTTTCCTCCCCCTTCCCTAGTCCCCTTCCACCGAACCCCTGCTTTCCAACTAGCCCCTTCCAGAGATACACTTTAAGCACATTTTAAAACATGTATGTATATATAAAACTTTTTATTGACAGCCTCCATGCATATGCAATATACTGTGGTCATAATCCCTTGGATCACCCTCTGTCGCCTCTCCTTATCCTCCTCCACTGAATTCCGTCTTTTTTCCATCTAGTTCCTGTTCTACTTTGATATCATTTCCCCCTGGTATTATGCAGGTCTGGCGCTGGGAGGTCCGTCCACAGCCACTTTGTATCTGGAAAGCTCTTTCATTCTGTCTTCCACAATGCTGCCTGAGCCTTGGAGGGTGTAATCGATGCTGCTGAACACTCCACTGTCTGCTCTTCTCAGCACTTTGAAGGATTGGAGTCTCCCAGGGCCATCTGAAGCTTCTCGAACTAAAAGTGAGAGTAACATCAATATATGGGCATAAAGGTAGATAATTAGAGGGAAGTTTGGTGGACATAATATATCCAGTTATCCACAAAGCAGTAGTAGTTTCCCACCCCCCCAAGGCTATGATCTCCCCAGTCATAGGCTTAAAAAATTTTTTTTGTTTGTTGTTGTTGTTTTGAGGTAGGGTCTCACTCTAGCCCAGGCTGACCTGGAATTCACTATGTAGTCTCAGGGTGGCCTTGAACTCACTCACAGCAATCCTCCTACCTCTGCCTCTGGAGTGCTGGGATTAAAGGCATGAGCTACCATGCCCAGCTAAATGTTGTTTTTTAAATTAGTTTATTTACATTCATAAAGTGTTTGTGTGTGTGTGTGTGTGTGTGTGTGTGTGTGTGTGTGAGAGAGAGAGAGAGAGAGAGAGAGAGAGAGAGAGAGAGAGAGATTGAGAGAGAGAATGGACATACCAGGGCCTCTTGCTACTGCAAATGGATTCCAAATGCATGCACCACTGTGTTTCTGGCTTTATGTGGGCACTGGGGAATTGAAACGGGGCTGTCAGGCTTTACAAACAAGCCCCTTTAAATGCTGAGCCATCTCTCAAACCCCAGTCATAGGCTTTGGATTTGGTTTTAAATACCAGACAGGAATTCTCTTCTGTGGAGTGGGCCTCAAATCCAGTTTGTTTCCTCATAACAGACATGCCACCATTGTACCAGTTTGGCCTGGCTGGCCAGCCATGAGCCTGCAGGGTCCATATTTCATGTATATTAGTGAGACAATCTTGCTGTGTTACCCACACTAGCTTGCTGGGTTCAAACTGTCTTCCCAACACACCCTCCGGAATAGCTGGGACTATGCATGTGTACCACTGATTCAGGCTCTAAGCAGATTGACAGAAGCATACAAAGGAACAACCTTTTTGTTTGAGAAGTCAGGCCAAGGCAGGCCAGAGGAGATGTTGAATCACGTCTGTGACCTACCAGAGGACACTTCCCAGCTATGTAACCCAATAAACTTTCTTTTGGCTTAAGCTAGTCAGGAAGTATTTCTGTCACCCAAAGTTCAAAGAGGCAAGCACAGACAGAGGACTGTGTATTAAAACTGAGATTGGAGAGGTGATGGCTGGGTTCCAGGAGATGGGGTGGATTGACAGTGGGAACAAGGAATAAAGCATGGGTGCATATGAGAACAAAATCATCCGTTCTGGGAATGGCAAAGGCTTTTTAAAATTATTCTTGGAGACTAAATAGAAATAGGTTAAGGTAGAAGAGGCTGTTCTCACAGACCAAGTTACAAAGGGCCTTGTCAGCCTCTATGGTATTTAGATTTCACCCTGTAAACTACAGGGAAGCGTTAAATGATCACACGGGAAGTAGCAAGCAGATCTGTGGGCTGGAGGACTGTCCTACAAGTATCATAGAGGACATGGAATGAAGGCAGGAGCATCAGTTATGGGTCAAGTGCCGTTGCTAACGTGAAAAATGTTAAAGCCTTGAGCTAGGACATTGATGAGAGGAATGGAGAGATTATAAAATAATAAGTCATATCAGAGAGGAAGAGTTAACCATGGCAACGGAGAGAAAGAGCAGGGGAAGATCTAGGGTGATGTTCATGTTCCTGCCTTGGAAAAGTGATGGGCAAATGTGCTAATCTCTTGCCAGGATCTCAGCTATCTGCCTATGGTGGGATGGTAGGATTAGATGGGCCACGGCTTTCTCGCTGCATCCTGAAAAATACAAACACAATCTCCATCGGAGAGTGAGATCAGTCTAGGTTAACAAATATACACAATTCTGGATTACCTAGATTCTATTTTTAGTTGCCTCCCCGTCAATCGCTCCCATAGTGCATCTTGTGAGCCCAAGAGTACGGGATCCTGTGCCTATTGCCCTGAATCCCCAGTTCCAGTCAAGGGCTCCCCCTCCCTAAGTGGAATATTTGGCCAAATTTAATAGCTGTTGATTGTCTCCCCCAGGCCCAGGCTCCTCCATTGCACAAGTGCTCCTTTCTTGGTTTGCTGTTCTCTCCCAGTAGGAGGTGTGGTTAGCCTACTCATGGCCGCAGACTGTGTTTCAATGCCGGTGGTCTCTGTTTACTCCTGCTGTCGTTGATCAGCTTCCCCTAGCAGCTTGTGCAGTGCCTTCCAGCACTGCACTAACTGGCATCTGGGGGCTGGTTACCATTCCGGACCTTGAAGTGTCTCTTGATGCTGATTGATGGCATTCTGTGGTTTCTTCAGCAACAGGGTTTTGCCTCAGGCCTGGGGAGGGCACTCAAGGGCTTTGACAGAATTCTGTCTTGTTTTTGGAACCTGCTCTTACATTCTTTCTGCCTCCTCTTTAGCTCAGTTCTGGAAGTCAGGTTTTTGTTTTAGGATGTCTAACCCATATCCCTTTCTCCTTCTTGGATTGGTCTTCAGGGAGAGCAGGTTCTGTTCTTGTGCAATTTCTGGACTCATAATTGGATCTCTTGCCTTTGTCCATATCCCGTGTTGGTCCACATGGGGGAGATCCAGACCTGATAACCAGACCTGATGTCATCTTGCCCTCTTTAGGCTACCCACCGTTTTGGAGCCTGTGATAATTTATATTGTCAACTAGACAAGACCCAGACTCACCTGTGAGGGATTACCTAGATTAGGTTAGTCTCTGGGGATGCTTGTGAAGGATTATTTTACTGTGGATGGCACCACTTCATGAGCTGGAATCCTAGACTATTAAAAACAACCGGAGCTGAGCACCAGAATTCACCCTCTGCTTCTTCCCTGTGGCCTTAGTGTGACTGGCTTTGCATCAAGCTCCTGCCACTAACCCTTCTCTGTCTGATGGACTGTAACCTGAAACTGTAAAATGAAATTAACCCTTCCTCCTATAAGCTGATTTTTGCAAGGTACCTTGGCCCTTAAGACTCCAGGGCCATTGGTCTCATCCCCTCCCCCAATGACTGGGGGAGAAGTGTCAATCTTTCTGGTTGATTTTTGCTGGAAAGGGACATTGGAAGTGACCCAAAGTTGGAGGCCCCATCAGAGGAGGGAAGATCTAGAGGTCATTGAGGAAAGGATGGTGGAATGGTCATATGCAGAATAACCTGAAGAAACATCTGAAGCTTCCTTTGTTCTGAGTGAAAGGAGATAAACTGAGTTAACATGTTGGCACATTTAGAAAGGAATAAAGTCCCCAATATGAGGCCAAAGTAGGAACCTCATATTGAGGGGGACCATCGAAGAGGCACCAAACAGAGGAATGTATTCAAGGCACCATAAAATAAAATTAGGCAAATAGAAAGAAGCAATCCTATAACAATTGCTAAGGAACAGTAACAGGTAACTCCTAGGAGTTCAGCAAGACTGGGGTTAGGAGACATGAAATTACTTCTCTGGTGACTTTTGGAAAAGAATATCAGATCTTTGGCAGAGTAGAGGGGCCAGTGGAGGAAGGGTACCTCTCAAGGGGTCCTGGGTATATGGGGGATCTCTTTTTTTCCATTTATGGAAGGGGGATTGGGGTGACAGGATGGCATTGGGTTTTCCTACTGGAGTGCAGACCATTGCTAAAGTCTGGAGGTCAAGTTTACCTCCTTGTGATAGGACAGGGTGACTTCTCAAATAAAAGAAAATCTGCACATAAGTCAGCATGTCATGAAATCCCCCAGGTGACTGTGGCGTGGTTGTGTTCTGTAACAGACCTTGGCCATGGGCTACCTTTGTCAGGATGTGTGTGATGGAGGATGATGTTCATGACAAATAATGGCATGGTCAGGAATAAAGGTACGAATCTTCTTGCTGCTGCTCTCAGAGCCTTTTTAAAATTAATAACCTCTTCTTCTGGGTCCTCCCCTGCTGCCTAGGAGCACAGACTTGACAGAGAACAGGTGAGCGGAGGAGGTGATTGTCTTGTGTTGCATTAACTTTACCTGGGGAGACACGAACAACTGTCTATTCACTCAGGTAGGGCACTGATAACAGGTCACAGCAAGGATTCCACCAAAGTCCAACTTGGTGAGCCAATGATATATTGGGGTTCTTATAAGAGTAAGGGTTACTTACAGTAAAGGAGAGAGGGGTTACTCATAGGATTGTGGGTGAGGGGTTACTTCCAGGAGTATAGATGAGAGGTTACTTGCAGGAGCATGGGTAAGGGTTACTTCCAGGAGTATAGGTGAGGGGTTACTTCCAGGAGCATGGGTGAGGGTTACTTGCAGGAGTATGGGTGAGGGTTACTTCCAGTAGTATGGGTGAAGGTTACTTGCAGGAGCATGGGTGAGGGTTACTTCCAGGAGTATGGGTGAGGGTTACTTGCAGGATCATGGGTGAGGGGTTACTTATAGGAGCATGGGTGAGGGTTACTTACAGGAGTATGGGTGAGGGGATACTTTCAGGAGCATGGGTGAGGGGATACTCACGAAAGTATGGGTGACTCAAAGGCAGCCACATCACTGCATAGCACCCCCAGCATAAGTGATGGCTCCCAGAGCACACTGGGAAGTCTTCTCCACAGTTGTTTACTGCTTTTACAAGCTTGGGGAGGGGTCTTGTAACTTCCCCAGATCTATTACTTGTTGATTTTTGGAGTCTCAAGAGCCTCTCTCCTCCCTCCAGGGGGACTTGGATGTACAATTCCTTGGCACCTGTTTCTTGTGCCATGACTGTATATTTTTAACTGCATATAATGTGGGTGACCAGAGAATTTGGTACTGACAATTACTGTGAAGTCCCCTTCAGCAGGAGAGCCAACCATGGAGCTATGATCAGTGCTTAGCAATTGACAAGGTATAATAAAGCCTGAGAGTTTGTGTAGGAACAGCATTCTTACTCTTGCTTGTCTCTTCTTGACATATAACAGGCAATAATCATGGTGTGTTTTTCTGTGTTCTGTCCTCAACTCAGAGTTCATTATGGGAGTTAGGCAGTTTCTGACAGTCAATGACAGTTGGCACTTAGTTTGATGACTTCAATCCATGTTATGCAGTAAAAGTGACAAGTACTGTAAGAAATTGAAGAGAGTTAATTGTTTCTGGATAAATTTTATGGTCTTCAAGGAAAAGCATGGGATATCCTATTTGTTTAGCAGAATCCACACCATTCCAGTAAAATGTTCAACTAGCACTTTTGAGTTTAATCATTTTAAAAGATTGTATAAGGAAACAAATCAATATCTGCTAAAACATCACTGAGAGGGCTGGAGAGATGGCTCAGTGGTTAAGGCACTTGCCTCCAGTGCCTAAGGCCCTGGGTTCAATTCCCCAGTACCCACATATGCCAGACCCACAAGGTGGTGGCCCTGGTGCGCTCTCTCTCTCTCTCTCTCTCTCTCTCTCTCTCTCTCTCTCTCTCTCTCTATCTCTGTATTTCTCTGCTTGAAAATGAATAAATAAAATATTTTAAAAAATAAAACATCACTGATAACATTTTTGTAAGTGCTAACGAAAAAGGGATAGTGTTTTCTTTAAAAGTCTTTTCTACCCCTGCAATTTAAACTAAGTTTCTTGTATTTTCTTTGTGCTTATGGAAAACAGCTGGTCAGCATCCTCAGCTAATACTTGTTAAATGCCTTCTTAAAAATAATCCTTTTGCCCGAGGACGTTATGCTAAGTGAAGTAAGCCAGTTGCCAAAAGCTAAAGCCTGTATGATTCCATTTGTATGTGGTGTCCAGAGCTGTCAACTTCGTAGACAGAAAGTGGGATGTGGTTGCCAGGGACTGGAGGGAAAGGGGGCTGGCTGACGGCTCAATTGATGGATGCAGACTTTGAGTTTTTCAAAGATGAAGAGTTCTGTGGGCGAATGGTAGGACAGCAATGTGAGTGTGCTCAATGCCACTGAACTTCACTTCGGGCTTCAAGAATCCTTTACAGCTGTGTGAGACCTGTGCTCTGTGGAGGGGGGGGCTTCTGAGAAGGAGCATCTTCTAGAGGGTTGCTTTCTTGGCTCCATTTGTTTGTCATCTTTCTTTGTGGCACCTCTCTTCATTCTTCCAGAAACTTCTGCTGCTCTTTGGACCTTCTTCAAGTCTTTCACAGACCAGATGGATTTCAGGAAGGTTAACTCGGAAGTGCTGCGGGTGTAGGCACAGGTGGCTTTATGTGTTAACAGTATCCGTTGCTTGTGATGTGCGTGTCCTGATCTATAGACTTAACTGTGAAGTTGGAATGGGTGGGCTAGATGAATATTAATGAGATTTGCCACTCACTTTATCTTTGGTCTTCTCATTATGTATTAACATTGCTATTGTTTTTTTTTGTTAATTTGATAAAATATCCCACATTGGCTTTTCAAAATTATGAACTTAATACAAGCTCAAAGCATCAAATCAATGAACTTATTTTGCCCATTTCTCATGTCTTTTCTATATTCAATTTTGTTGGAATGTTTTATAAATAAAACTCTTGCTTTTGAGTCAAGCATGGTGGCACACTGCTTTAGTCCCAGAACTTGGGAGGCTGAGGTAGAAGAATCACTGTGAGTTTGAGGCCAGCCTAGGGCTAGAGTGAGAATCTTCCGAAAAAAAGGCAAAACCAAACAAAGCAAAACAGCAACTGAAACTCTAGTCTTTTTTGGTTAAGAACATTGATTCCTTGATAGACCATTTGAATGTAACAGTGTCTGCATTACTGTGCTTTTCTCCCCCAGAAACACCAAGTGGAGCCACATGCCTTTGATCCCAGCACTCGGGGGGCAGAGGTAGGAGGACTGTTGTTTTTTCAAGGCCACCCTGAGACTACATAGTGAATTCCAGGTCTGCCTGGGCTAGAGTGAGACCCTACCTCGAAAAACCAATAAAAGAAATACTGAGCTGAAAATCTTTAATTTCCTAGTTTATACCTTATAATTAAATGTCATAGGTTTCAGGTTTTATTGGTAATGTTTCGCCATTGAAATAGCTTCCCCTGGCTGTTTTAAATCTTTTTTCTTTGTAGTTATCTAGCAAGAAAGACTTTGAACAGAAATTTGGATGGAAGACCTTATTCTGTTATGGCCAGTGTTTATTAAGTTACCTCAAGAAAAATAACAAATGCACCCTCAAAGGCTCAGGAACCATTGCAGAAGAGGTGATGGAGAGTCTTTCAATACTGTCTTCCAGACACAAAGTGGTCATTGTGGCATTCATGACCTCATGGTAGCTGATGATACCTACACAAGACCTGAATAATCGGAGGGAAAAATGATCAGAATGGAAGAGAGACTAGTTGGAAAGAGGGGATTCAAGGGAAGCAGCATAGGGAAGAAAGGAAGGTGGCGGGAGGCGATGTGATCCATGGCATACTGTTCATATGTATGGAGGCTGTCAATAAAGAGTTAAAAAGGAAAAAAATAGCAAATGGCATAGATATGTTCATCAACCCTTGTCCCATGATTTGATAATACTATCATTGATTTTTATTTTGGTACCTGCTTTTTCTCAGCTGTGTGAATGAGAGGCAGAGGACAAGGATAGGGAAGTATTTATTTTACATTCAGAATGGAAGCTAAGATTTATCAACCACTTAAAAAACATACCAAGAGGGGGCTTTACCCCTTTGCCTCACTCATGGCAGGAGCTCGCTGTACTTCCTCCTCTTTCCTTTTCTTAATCTAATAAAGTCTTTCTAAACTTTGAAAAAAAGAAACATACCAAGATATCCAACCCAAACATTTGAGTTCTGTTTCTAAGAAAACAAGTAAACTTGGGCTGTGCTGGCTAGCTTCAGCCTGTGTGTGTCTCCCTTCTAGAACCATCTCCCAGAAGGTTTCATCATGCCCTTTTCTAGTCAGTCATGCTCAGAGGGTTTTGCAGGTATGCCTTGGGAGTGTGGATGTCCAGCCTGTGGACTTAGACGGTTTTGAAAAAACCAATCACATCCAAGGACACAAGTCACTTTGAGTCTGTACCAGTATTTCAAGATGCAGGATGACCGCAAGGTAACAGTAGCCGTGAGAAGGAGGTCAGATGTGGCATCAGGGGGACGTCCAGGCTCTGCCCTGTGCCATGCGAGGTTAGATGCTCTTCCCACTGATTTATGGAAGCTGATGTTGGTCTGGGGCTTGAGGCCAGGCTGGCGCCATGCTGTCTGCTGGCCTTTCAAAGGGAATTCTGGCCTTCTTCATTTGGCTTCATATTTCTTGGATGACCCGGGTGTTTTGGACAGTATACCGCCTGGGTGGTACTGTTTTGCTCTGTGTTACCGAGTCCACGAGCTGGGCGCCTTGGGCATCAATTCTTGTTCCCAAGCTGATGCACCAATGGACCTGGATCAGTTGTTTATCTTCTCATTCTGATGACACCCAGAGTAATGCAGAGTGCCTGACAAATGTCAGTAGTCTAAGGAGAATAGAATCTTGGAGAACCTGTATGCCCTGGAAATGACATAGCATTTGTGAAATAAAATCTATCACAACATAATATTCTTATCCAGCTGAAGTCAGAAGGAAATACTTGAACTTTATACTGATGATGCTGGGGAAGATCTCTGTGCCATTACACACATGTATGATGATGAACATGACCTCCAGGGATGTGTGAACACAATAGGGCATGGTTAGCAGCTCTTACTTGTAGCTCGGGAGATTGTAGTGAAGATTTTCACAAAGCCGTGATATTGTTCCTTACCACTGCCTCTCCCTGTTTTATAACAAGGATCCTCCTCAGCCCAACTGTTCTGCAGTCTGAAGCTACAGCGTTTCTCAGTTTCTGGGACTGAGACTCGAGTCCAGGAAACCTTTTTCCTGGAATTTTCAAGAGGAAAGGAGCATGGCTTCCAGTCACAGAGATGGAAAGAAGGCTGCACATGTAAGCCTTGCCCAGCAACTGGGCGATTTCCCGAGAGGAGCGCTCCCACACGGAAAGCATCCACTTAGAAGGCAGCATGGACATGAGTCTCTGCCCACGTCACCCCGTGGACATATCAGGGAATAGCCCTTGCTTGTTCTCAGAGGTCAATTTTGTTTGTTTTATTATTTTCTTAAATTTTTTAAAATTCTTAATTGATTTATAATCATGCATATTTGTAGGGCATCATATGATGTTTTGATATTTGTACACATTGAGTAATCATCAATTCAGGACAATGAGCGTATCTATACCCACCAACATTTTTTCATGCTTTTTTATCAAGAGAAACTTCAAAATCCTCTCTTCTAGCTATTTGGAAATCCGTGTGGCAGGACTGCTCACTCCAGTCGTGTCAGAGGTCAAGTCTGAAGTTGAAAGGATACAGGCCGTTTTCTCTGGATCGAGGGCACAGTCAGTTCAACAATGTCAGATAAGCAATGCATTCAGAATGGTTGTGGGGAGACCCAGCACAGCAGCCGGACTGTTGGGAGAAAAAAGGGTCAAAACCGATGTCTCACTTCTGACTCCGATCTCTCATATTTAGCTTGCTTCTTATTTCTACCAATGCGGCACCTGGAAAGGCCACAGGAAGAAAACATTCACTCTGAATCCTGGAGAAGGAAGGGAGAGGTGGATGACTTCAGGGCCATGTAAAACAGCACATCTGGTTCAGCCTAGGTGACAGCTGATTTTGCCTCGGTCCGAGTGATCGCTGAGAGTTCCCACGGCTTTGATCGAGTGAGCAGAGCTAAGCCAGCCATCTGTTTCCAGCGATTCCCTCCACCAGATCAAGGAGACTCTTCCTTAGGAGTGTACTGAAGCTTTAAAAAAATCAGAGGAAGTGGCAGGCGGTCCAGGTAGAGGGAGACAGTCAGGTATTGTCTGAAAAGCACAGTTCCATGGTCTGGAAGTCCCTTCCCTTGGCCCATGTCCCTGTTTGAAGACTCTGGGTCCTTAGCCCCCACCTGGAAACTGATAAGACATCCTTCCTAGACTCTCATGATTCGCCAAGAAAAACAGCAAGGAATGCGTCATGGTGAGGCGCAGGAGTTGCTGCCTGGCGGGGTCTCTAAAGAATCAATGTGACCACATTTCTGCTTCCTCTCGTGTTCCCAAGATGATTCTCAGCTCAAAACTAATGAAGTCCAAGTGTTTTGTAAATTAACAAGCACAGATCGCTCCTTCTTTTAATCCTGATGTGCCAATTTAAAAATCTTCCCCTCCACCCAGAAAATGGCCCTGTGGACAGCATGTGCAGGGAGGGCACAGATGTGACTCTGGAGGTGGCTTCCTACTGACGATGGTTCTATTCACATTTGTCTGGTGCCAGGCCTGTGCTTGGCACTGAGATCAGAGCAGCGAACGAGTCTCTACTCCAGAGCAACTTCCATATGGAAGGAGAGGGCTTGGGTTATTTTTGAGGTTATTACATAGAATTGAACAGTGACAGTGTGCGCTTAAAAACATCTGCATCGCACGCTACATATAATTTCTCAAAACACTTCCTTTTCATCCTTTTGTTAGGAAAAGGACATTTAATATCAAAATTACCATTCTGAGTAGCAGTAAGGAAAGAGAAGAAAACTTAGACTGCACAGGCTTTATGATTTGATAGGATTTTTTTTTTCTCCAGATATCTGCCTCACAAGAACATCCGTGGGATGCATTCTTATGTGAAGGAAGTTTAGTGTGGGTTGTCTCTCCTAAAATTCCTTGTTTTGTGTTTTTGGAATGAGAGCATCCGCTTGTAGCCATTTCTATACTTACATTTCAAGTAGATTTACATCCAACAATAAGCTTTCTCCAATGCTCAAGTTCCCTTCCCACCAGGTTGTCTCCTGTTATTTGCATGATGTAGCCTTCACTTCAGAGCAGCGTGGACTCTGGGCCCATTTCCTCTGCGGGTAATCAGAACATCTGCACGCAGCTCCTTTGAGATTGAAACTCAGGGAGAGAATGCATCCCAGAGAGCGGATCAGTCTCCCGTGGGGCAGCTGCCTGAAAGCAGGTCCTCTTGTTCCTTCTGCCTGGCACATTCATCCTCTCCTAAGAAACAAGGAGCCAGCTTGGGGAGTTTCACTGGGCAGTTTACATGTTGCCTTCCTTTCTGTTGAACCTTGACTTTCTTTTTTTAAAATAAAATATTTTATTTATTCATTTTCAGGCAGAGAGATACAGAGAGAGAGAGAGAGAGAGAGAGAGAGAGAGAGAGAGAGAGAGAGAGAGAGAGAGAGAGAGAGAGAAAGAACACCAGGGCCACCACCTGTGGATCTGGCTTATGTGGGTACTGGGGAATTGAATCTGGGGCTTTAGGCACTGGAGGCAAGTGCCTTAACCGCTGAGCCATCTCTCCAGCCCCAAACCTTGACTTTCTAAACTGACTTATTTCCCGTGTCCTTTTTGTGTATAGAAGGCTAGAAAGAGGTCCATCGTCAAGATATAAAGAGCTTCAAGCTGAAGACACACGAGCAAGTGAGAGAGAGAGGAGGCTGGCGTTGAGAAAGGGCCACACGTCAACTCCAAAGAGTCATCTCCCACCCCGGCTGGTTCTTATGTCCCCAGCAGACATGCATAATGATAGACAAACAGACAGCCCTGCCAGGAGGGCATCCAACAGCTTCTCCAGGCACAGCAGCAGTCCTTGGCTGCTGGATCAGTAAAATTATCTATTTTCAAAACAATCCCCAAAAACAGGGGAAAAAAGAAACCAACAAAGGGGATAGTGTTGTTTATGTAACTTTTTTGTAAGGTTATGAAAAGTTTTTTTCTCTCTGGGTACAAAATGGGTATGGTACGTGTTCCCAAGCTTACAGAGGCTGTTTGGGAAAGTAATGGCATCTCTTGGGATTTTCCTTGGCTAATGATTTCAGCCTTTTTTTCCTTGTGATTTTTTTTTTTTCTGTCTCTAACATTCTGCTCTGAAAATTCTTAGGGACCATTGTTGGGAGCTGGGTAAATTAGATCATTTCTCTTATCCTTGATGTTCTCAGGGCCCTTGAGGGGGAAAGACAGGGCGATCTAGCAATCGAGCCCATCATCACAGGTGGTAACAGTCACCCCAGTTCTTGCCTTGGCGTCTGCATGCCCACCATCACTCATTCTCCCCAAGTTGGACACCCTTTCTCTGGTTTCTTTTCCTCGTCACCACTTGGCCATCAGTGTCCACGGGTGGCCTGCCAGTTGAAATTGGTATTCCTGGAGCCCATATGGGAAAAGATCCACATAGAGTGTGTGCTGGAAAAGTGGGAACTTCTTCACAGTCTCTCAAGAAGCCTTCAAAATAAAGCCCCAGTGGCTTGTCCCAGTCAGCCATATGCCGCTGGGATGAATCTCCAAACCAGGCACTGTTTATGGGAGGAAAGAATTTATTGAAGCTATAGATAAAGGGGAAGTTCCATAATGGTGAAAGAGACCAGCCCCCTTTTACAGGTTCAAGCAGAGAGAGAGAGAGAAGCCATCACTAACACTACACACAGTATAACAAAACAGCAAACAGGCAGCAGCAGAAGAGAGATTTTTCTCCTTTATGGTGGGTCTTACAAGCCTATCCCAGACTTAATGGCTTCCTGAGTCTCTGGAATTTCCTTTCTGCTCTGCTCACACAGGAAAGGATGTTTACTTCTAGCTCTCCTGAGCTTCCTTACATCCTGCCCCCTACTGAGAGGCTGCCTTCCTGTAAACATCTCCAGAGACCCACCCAAGATAATTAAGAAGATCAGGTTGACAACAAAACCTAACCATCCCATGGCTGGAGAGATGGCTCAGTGGTAAAGGCTGACAGCCTGGGTTCAATTCCCCAGTACTCCTGTAAAGGCAGATGTACAAAGTGATGCCTGCATCTGGAGTTTACTTGAAGTGGTAGGAGGCCCTGGTGCGCCTGTTCTCTCTCTTTCCCTTCTTAGAAGTAAACAAAAATATTTTTTTTAAAAATGAAAAGCCACAATAAAAAAAAATCTTGGGCTGGGTATGTAGCTCAGTTGGTGGAGAGCTTGCTTATTGTGAAGCCTGGGTTTGATCACCAACACTACATAAAAGTTGACATTGTATCCTATGCCTATAATCCTAGTACTCTGGAGGTAAAGGTAGGAGGATTAGGAGTTCAAGGTCTTCATGTAGTTCAAGGCTACATGAGACCTAGCTTCAAGAAGAAGCTGAAGAAGAGGAAGAGTTAATGGTGGAGGAGGAGAAAAAAATAACCCCAAACATTATGTGCCCAGTTGGTTAATACAGAAAGAAAAGCGAAGATAAAAGTGAACAGAGGGCACATGGCCATCTTCAACAAGGAAGGCAGAATAAATGATCACGAAGCACTCTTTGTAGAAGGAAGAGTATCCAAATCGTGAGGGGTGCGAGAGGCAAACTGGAAATCCAGGCTAGGTGCAGCTGATCAGTGACTGCTCCCTGGCATATGTACAGTGACATAGCCTGGCCACGTGGATGTGGGTGGCAGTGGGGTCTGCCTGCCTTGCCAGGATTCCTGCGGAGGTCATCCTAAGAATGCTCCCCAAAGAGACTCTGTTACGGGAATGTCCCCCGGGTTATGTCTCACGTTGTCCATGAGGCAGGAAGTAAGACTGGCCATCAACTATCCTCTGTTTGTTTTGCATGGAGTCATTTTGGATTCCCAGGCTAATTGTTGATTTTGCTAGTTATCAGTGAGAAGTATTTCACAACAAATTTCAGCCACATGCCATGTCCCCATCTCAGCTCAGATTTAGACTGGACCTGGCTTTGGACCCCTGTGGGATCTGAGGAGAATCTTAAGGGTGATTCTTTTTTCTGTGTTTCTTGGCTTAGTGCGAGTTTTCAGATAGGTCTTAACTATATATATATATATTCCCCCCCAGGGAGAATCTTTAGGACACAGTGAAGAATAAGGATGTTGCACCAGAGATCACCTATTGGTTTAGGGTTTTTGAGAAATACCTACATTTTGTCATTTCCTTCTTTGTTGAGTGAGGCTTGCTATGTCGTCTAGGATGGTCTTGAACTTGTGGCTCAGATTGCCCTCCTGCTGAGTCTCTCAGGGAATTGGTTCCATGGGCAGATGCCACCATAGCTGACTTTTTATTTCTTTTGACTTTATAAGTAGGGATTCATCTTATTTTTATAATAATCTTTCTCTTAAAAGGTGTTTCTTGGGTTTTATAGGAGGGTTCTTCTCCCCTACTAGACATTTATTACTTAATACCTTATGAAGAGCGTAGTAGAACAGAGTGTTGTGAGCATCTGGTTCATGTTGCCCAAGGATTTAGCAAGGCTTTCCTGGATGGGGCTTCTATGGGAGAGGGGGAGCCCCTCTGTTGCCAAGTGCCAGAGCCTTTGGGGGTAGTTCCTGAGTGACTGGAGCCAGCAAGATGATGGGGTTGAATGGGAGGCCCTGGATCAGGAAGACAAGTAAGATTCAGGCTCTGAAGGCCAAGCAGAAATGTAAGATTTTTATCTTTTAGGCACTGGACATCCATCTAAAATTCTTCATATTTGAGGGTATGAAGATACGATAATGGGCATTATTTGCTCTTCTTCTTATCCAGCAAAGAATTATTCTGGAGAAAGCTGGGGCATTTGCTTCCAAAATGTTCTCATTCCTGGTCTCACTTGTAGTTAAGGAATGTCATAACATTCCTGTGTTCTGCCACTTACATATCTTTACATATTCCAGACTTTGACTAGTGATGCCAAGAAACAGGGATCCCAAGCAAACTTGATGTCTGAGATGGATCCAACAGTGTCAAGACCCAGCAAGAGTCAGAGGTGGGGTCCTGTGTTGTATGAGTTACCTTCTTGTTGCTGGAGCAAAATCACTTTAAGGGAGGAAGGCCTTATTTCAGCTTCCAGTCCATCCTACCAGGGAGGCATAGCCGCAGGGGCTTGAAGCAGGTGCTCACATTCAGTCCACAGTGAGGAAGCAAAGAGGGATGAACACCAGCCAGCATCTCCTTTGCATCTAGCCCAGGACCCCCAGTTCAATGGATGGTGCAGCCCACAGTTAAGATGGGTCTTCCCTCCTCATTTAACCTATCAAGACAATCTCTTCCAGGCATGCCTAGAGGTTCCTTTCCTAGGTGATTCCAGGTCCTACAAGTGGACAGTATCATGTTGTCCTCAGGCTGAGGGTGGTGGAAGCTGGTGTAACTTCCCAGCAGCAGCAGGATGTTTTCACCTCACTGGCATCCTAGCCTGATTTGGGAAATTGTTGTTGGCTGTGTGGCTCCAACTCTGTTTCTTTTGCTCTCCAATATAGTCTGTGAGCTAGCTGGCATTCTTTTTCTCCTGATACTTTTTTTTTTGTATATGTGTGAACATGTTTACACCTGCATCAAAGTTGAAACAATTTTCTTTTCCAGTATTTAAATTTTTTTCTTACTGGTATATATTATATGTTGAATATAGTCCTCACCCTACTCTGCTCATCTGCTTTTCACCCTGCTCTTTCTTACCCTGTCTACCTCCCCTTTTCTCCTCTGGGCAATTTTTTTCACTCCTACTTTCATTGAATACATACATACATGATTTTATATCACTGTATAAAATCTAGGAACCATAAATAAGGGGAAACATATGTTAGTTATCTCTCTGAGACTGACTTAATTCACTTAATATGATTTTTAAAATTATTTATTTATTTATTTATATGGAAGCCTCCTGAGGCCAAATTTAGTTTAATTTAATACTCTCAAATAGCCAGCAAAGAAATATAGCATCTAGCCCTGATATTGAGTTCATTTTAGAAGTAGCATTTTTACTTTAATGACAAAGTACATTTGAAAATATTCCAAGAGTATATCTGAAAATAACGACAAAAGGGCAAAGAACAAAAGAAAGTAAAGACAAGGAAAAAAAGTGGTTACGTATAGGACATGATGGATATGCTAATCAGCTTGGCTGCATAGATTATTTCACAATGTGTGTGCATTACAAAACACCAAGTTGTGCACCTTGAATACGTGTAATTTTTATTTATCAATGATAGCCCCCATAAAACTGGAAAAATAAAGTTTCCAAAAATGTTGTGGTAGGATAGACTGTGGGCTGGACTAGGAAGTGAGGGGCCTCATGCCTCACACCCAAGCTTCCCTCCCTCCCACTGCTGCCCAATGAAGAGGCATCTGTCATGCCTTTGGGTAGTTCTATTGGCTGGAAGGGTTAGCAAAAGCCTCGATGGCAACACTAATGTTGGCAAAGAGGTAGAAGTGTGACCAGGAGATGTGTCCA
>PVHP010034372.1:0-19111 GCA_004024765.1 Zapus hudsonius
TATTAAGTTTTAACTATGAAAATGCAGTTGTCCAACTTCATTCTTGTAAAGATTGCTTAGGCAATCCTAAGACCTTCATACTTTTGTCATAGACTTCAGAGAGAAGCTCACTCTACTTGTTGGCCAAGAAGGATGGCTACACCCATTAAATTGTCTCTTATCAGAGAATTGTTGATTACCTGAATAGTCTGTGCCACTATTGCCCAGGTGTGCACATCTAGTCTGGCTGGTTGATTTCATTGCTTGAAGTATCTCCTGCTTATTCATGATGTTGGTGACCATTTTTCCCAGTAGCTCACATAGCACTTTCCTGCACTATGAGAGAGAGAGAGCCAGCAGGGAACTGGTTTCCTTCTAAATTCCAGCATCATCTCTCAATGTCCTGTGTTAGTGACCTGTGGTGTCTTCAGCAACAGGATCTTACCACTTAGCTCTGGTGAGTAACCAAGTGTTTTGGTAATAGCTTGTATTATTTTGGAGACCTTCTAGGTCTTCTGACCAAAATCTTACTGGGTGTGACCCAGTTCTGGCACTGAGAATGACAAGCCAGGGCCCATGGTTTTAGGATTAAGTTTTATTTTTACATATTTTATTCAGCTTGGCATTTAAATGCATTGAATTTGTTAATTTAATCTTTAGATTCCTCATTAGGAGTGTGCTGAAATACATTTTTGCATATTAATAATATATCCGGTAATCTTGCCTTTACTATACTTAATACTTTTTTTAACTTGAGTCCTCAGAGTTTTATATAAATTAGATCATGTCAACTGAACACAGAAAGAGATTTACATTTTTTTTCAATCTGGATGCCCTTTGCATGTTTCCCTTTTTCTTAATTAAATCCCCTTGCTAGTAACTCCAGAGTAATACTGAAAATAGATGGTGGGAACTCACATCCTTGTCTCGCTTCTGATTTTAGGTAAAAACCTTTCAGTCTCTCATCTTTAGTTGTGAGGTTAGGAGTGTGTGTGTGTGTGTGTGTGTGTGTGTGTGTGTGTGTGTGTGTGCCCGGGCACACATGTGCATGTATGTATAGATGCCATTTATCAAGTTGACAAAGTTTCCTTTGATTCTGAGCTTGTTCAACACCATATTCTCTAAGAAACATCTTCAATGTGTCACTGTAATCTCAGATGAAATCATATTGTGTGTCCTGTCAGGAGACCATTCCGGATCTGTCTCCTGCTTTTATTTCCAACTTCATCCCTTGGCCCTTGCTCTGTGTCATTCTTTCAGCCTCATTTTCAACATGCTGTGCAGAGCCATAGGAAACTGTGTGCAGTTGCTCAATTCTACATTGCCACATGCCTCTCTTATTTCCCTTCTGTATCATCTCAGTTAACCTCACAATTGTTCCTTCAGACACATACCAACTGCTACCAATTTCAAAACTGTGTTGAGAACTAGAACTGGCTTAACTGCCTTTCTTGTGTATTCTCATAATATGATGTGCTACTTCTATGCTAAAATTCATCATATTTTCCTGCCTTATCAGTTTAAGTTCTGCCTCTCCAAGTAAGATACATTTCTGATAGACAGGAATTCTATCTTAGGTATTCTTCATCCATTAGGGCCTGGAACCCACTCAGTAAGTTGATGGATAGACAGATGTACATGTGAATATTGAGATTTATTTTTACATTGAGCACATATAAATTAGCCAAAAAAGACTCACACAGTCGTAAAGTTCTTAGCAGCTATAAAAAGCAAGAGACCCTGAAGGCAAATGGAGTTGCTCTAAGGCTTACAGAATATAAGAAAAGAATGGCTGGCAAATAAAAAGACATGTCAAACAAAAAGAAGTGCCAGAGACTAGTGTTGCTGTGGAGCTTTTCTCCGTTACTAGAAATAATCTTTTTGCTATTCATTCCTAGGGTCTCCATGCCCCATGTCTCTCACCCCTCACCATAATCTCCAACCTTAATTATTCTACTCAACTGAAGAAATATGGTAGGATGTATTAATCAACTATATATTCCTGTGCAGAAGGAATTATAGTTTGAGCCTATGATTGCACAAAGCCAATTTTCACTAAGAGCTTAATACTCACACAAGATTTCAGTGAAACATAGAACAGCTAAGCACTAACATGGACAGTCCAGACATGAGTTATGTCTTCATAATGTGTTCAACATTCCTTGGAATGAGAGGCTCATTTGTCAATGATTATTAATTGCATTTTATTACCTGCTTTGGCAATAGCTTGTATTATTTTGGAGACATTCTAGGTCTTCTTGACCAATAGCTTACTGTGGGGTATGGCCCAGTTCTGTAACTGAGGACAAGCCAGAGCCTATGGTTTTAGGATTAAGCTTTATTTTATATATTTTATTCATCTTTGCATTTTAAATGCATTGAATTTGTTAATTTAATCTTTAGATCTTCATTACTAGTGTGTTGAAATACATTTTTGCATATTAATAATATATCCTATAATCTTGCCTTTACTATACTTAATACTTTTTTAACTTGAGTCCTCAGAGTTTTATATATACTAGATCATTTCAACTGAACACAGAAAGAGTTTTACATTTTCTTTTTCAATCTGCATGCCTTTTGCATGTTAATACATCAGATACTGGGGTAGACGGGAAGTACAGAATATTGAATGGTTCAGACTTGGTGTGCTCAAGGAATGTTCTCAAGTGAAGGAGCAATGCAAGTTACACTGCTCATTATGCCTTCTGCAAATATTTATTGGAAACCATCACAGGTACTATCCAAGTAATGCTCAGCACACAGCAATGAATAAAAACAAATAAATCTTTGACCAGATAGAGCATTAAGTTGGGAACAGCCCCTAGGAGTGCTCAGCACACAGCAGTGAATAAAAACAAATAAATCTTTGACAAGGTAGAGCATTGCGGTGGGAAAATCCAGACAGTAAATTAATAGATATATAGCATGCATGCATACATACATAATGTACACACACACACACACACATATATATATATATATATATATATATATATATATATATATAACACATATACGTATAAAATGCTGAAATGATGGTGACTATGGAAAAAAAGACAAGCAGGTTGGGGTGATAGATTGAAATTACTGAGCTGTCAATAAAAGTGGGTTTGATTTAAGTAGAATAAGGAGAGGATCTTGAGTACTGACTCTCAAAAAATGCTAAATATTTCAGGAGACAGGTGTGTATTATAGAATGCACACCTGTATTGAAACATCATATGAAATCCTATTAATTTGTACAATTTATGTAACTGTAATAAAAAAGAGTGGGAGTTAAATTTTTTAAAGTTTTTATTTAAGTTAAGACATAAAGTAGACAATGACTTACGGTTAGCCTTTTTGATCAGTTGACATCAGAGGTCAGACATAAAGGAAGGCAGGTTGTTGGCCATGCACCTGCTGCAGAAGCTGCCCCAGGCCCAGCTAGGGTCCAGGCTGTGCCCTGAGATACCTGGGAGCAGGCCCTGGAGGGTTTACAGCACAGGAAGGACACCTAGTTCTGAAGTCCAGCAACTATACAGTTAGAGAAAATGGAGTGCCCTGTCAGCCTTGGAAGGATTTAGACCTAGTCAAGTAGAGAATAACTGGAAAGTTTTTCATGAAACTAATTTGTGTGTCAAACAGATTCTAGACAATTCCTGACTTATCATATTTCACTGTATTATTTTTCTACTTTCCAATGGTGCAGAAGCAATATGCACTCAATAAAAACTGTATGTCTAAATTTAAGCTGTGGTCTTTCCTAATATTCTGATATCTTGTCCCATTGTCTCTTCTGATGTTGGGCAGTAGAATGAACATAGCTGCCTGTCAACCATGAGGTTGTGAGACCCTGATGCTCACAGTGGGCTTTGGTGCTAACATGTGACATGCAGTAGATTAGGTGTAGGAAATGCAGTTTGGACTTAGAATACTTTCATTCTAAGGTGCTTTTCTCAGGATGTAACATGATAGTAATTTTCAGAGCATCTGAATGCTGGCTCTTTGTGAAAAATAGATGAAGTCCAATAGCAGATGTAAGGAAACCAATTGGGATGCTATCAGCATAGTCTAAGGTTGAGATTTGCTAGTAGACCAGACAGGAGAGAAGTAAGGAAGTGATGGGGATGTTTCAGATTGTTTATAAATTTAAATTCAGAGTTAACAGACTCAGATACTTATTATGGAACAAGAGAGATCCAAGATGCCTTCAGAGTTTTTTATTATCCATAATTAGATACACTTAATAAGGGAATAATGTGTTGATGTCTCCAGTTCCCCTATTTCCCTCTTCCCTGTCTCCAGTTAGTTGGATAAGGCCTCTTGCATAGAAACATCGGGAAAGAGAGGGAGAAAGGCAGACTTCAGGTGAAAATGACTGAGATGGGGCCAGGGAGGGAGGAGTTCAGCTGTGCATATTGTGACCATGAAAGGGAGATGTCCTGGGAGCAGCTGGGACTAAAGCAGGTGTTAGCATGGGAAGCTGCAGGAGACACTCATACAGGACACCCTGGGGAAGTGAGAAAGACTGCCTGTGTAGGTAGGAAGGCGTGCACCAGCTAACAGGGCACTAGATAAGAGTGAGAGTATAGTAAGAGAATGATGCCAGCTGCGGGAAAGAGCTGAGCAGACTTTCTGAATAAAAGAGAGCAGAGACACTGTGAGGGTTCGTGGAGAGTCCTGCTAGGGGTGAGGCATTTTTATGGAAAGGCTGAGGCATTGCTGTGAATTGGAGAGGGCCCTGAAGATTAGCCCCATCCCCCACAGAAGATGACTATAGGCCCACGGATCAGCTCAGGGTTCTCTTCCAAGCCCTCTGCACTTCGTATCTATGGTTTTCTCTCAGCACCATCCCAAAGTATTCTAAGGCTCTATTTACTTTTTTCTCATTCTCCTAAAGTCTAAGTTACTTGAGGACAAACACCTCACACTTTGATTTTTTACTTACAACATTGATTCATTTATGGAAACAGAATATATTTTTGCTCAAACAAGAAGTTATATTTCACCACACAGATCTCCTGGTTATATCTTACTTCAATAGCTACATCAACTTTTTAATTAAAATAAAAACTTTTGTCTTTATTGAATAGTGACAAGAGCCTACTTTGAGTTAACATACTAGTTTTTAAACAGTGATTGACAATGACAGAGAATTACCATATCTATTATCCTACTAAAAGGGACATTTTCCAAATTTGGCCACAGACAAAAGACCAGGTTGTCATGAATTCAATAAAAAAAGGAATATGAGAACATTTTTCTGTATTAGTTATGTTAACTTTTCATCACTGAGACCAATTCTTAGAGCTAATGAACTTCCAAGGGGTAAAGATTTCCTTAGGCTAATGTTTTCCCATGGTCTCTGAGCACTGTCTCGCACATGATACAGCAGTCGTGGTAGAAGAAGCTGCTCACCTTATGATGACTGGAAGCACAGAAGAATCACAGGAAGAGGCAGCTGTCCTGATACCCATCCAAGGGCACACACTAATAACCTAGCTTCTTCCCAGTAGGCCTACACCCTAAAGGCTCTACAAGCTCCCAATACTGATCTAGATTGAGGACTAAGCCACTAACTTTTCTGGTTTCATTAAGCATGCTCTTGAGTGGAGTTGGTACATGTTTACCTCCTGGAGCATGCCGAGGACAGTGATTTCTAGTATAGTTTATTTCAGTGTGTTCAGATGGGAGTAAATATGGGTCAAGGTCAGGAAACTAGAAAGAGTCTCACCAGACTGGAAAAAAGAGACCTTAAAGAAGGAAAAACAACAGAACAAAGTGGAATGTGGGGTCCTGGGGACAAAAGGTTACAGTAGGGAAAAGAGGGCACAGGAAGATGAGGGGGAGTGGTGAAAGAAGGAGGATCCAATGTATAAAAATCCCATATGGAAACCCGTGACTTTGTAAGCTAGGTTAAAAAATTAAAAAGGCAAGTTACATGTTACTATTATTATTAAAATAATTTTGATCTTATCATTACTCTAAAAACACCAAGGTCTGAAGAATGGTAGGTCTCGCCTCAATAACTGGTCCTGTGGGGGGAAAAATGCCCCAGTAGACATCTTGAAATCCTTGGACCAAAGTCTATAAGCATTTTTAGGTGGTCACTAATATAAATTAATGGCAATGCAGGCAAGATCTACTTAAATTTACATTTTCTCTGCCAAGGGTAGGAATCCATTTTCTCAACACAGACACTCCAGAGCTGAGACTCTTGACTGTTCTGCTTAAGGAAGAGAACAGGTCCAAATTGTAACTTGGGAACAGCTCTGTGGTATCTGAAAGAGGAATATTTATTCAATTTTCCTTGCTTCTCCCAACTCACATATCTCAACTATTTGACAGTGTTGATGTCAACTCCAAACCACCTTCCAATACCTGTCCCAACACATTCATGCATTTAGAGAAGGAAAAGAATAGTGATAAAAATAAGTGCACTTTCTCTCATCTGGACTCAAGAAAAATTTTTATTTTATACTGATTTCTCCACAGATGGTAGAAATCAGCTGGGTTTTATCTTGCTTAATCAAAAATGTAAGCTTTAGTCATATCTTTATTGTGATAAAATTCCAGCACAAAATATTTACTATATATACAAAAATGTTTCCTAATTAGGTCACATGACTCCAGAAATATTTACATAGAAATCCTCCTACAGAAAACTATCTCAGAAAGACAGGATTCTGGAGTTTTAAGGATTCTATAATATATTGAGCTAATATATTTACCAGTGGTAAATTTAACAAAAGTATGATGTATCTGGCACCCACGTCATCGAGGTTTAGTTACCAAAAGGATTATATCTAAATGTAGATTACATTACACAGAATAGTCCGCAAGATGAGCTCCCCAAAGATGGAGTGCTTAGCAAGAAACTCCAGAGGTCATGTGGTTGTTCCCCAACATATGAAAGCTATCCAATACTCTGTCTACAACATGTCTAAACATGCCATAGATGTTCACTCCCCTATGAAGCATGGTTTCCCACCTATCACTTCATCTCCTTAGGAAAATGTGCAAAGAGGAAAATGTTCTTTCTCTAAAGAATGGTAGCCTCTTGTAAAAGCATAGGTGCAGTATTTTCAATGGTAACATCGTATCTCTTGTTTACTAGTAAGATTATATCATGCTTTTGGATTTATCAAGCCAGCAAAGGATAGATGTTTATAGGATTAAAATAGTTATTTCACATTTATAAAAATGACATTTGAAATTGGAATAAAGAACCTGAAGAAATATTCCATTGTTGATAACAAAAGATCCTTATGTAGTTGAAACATATGTGATCACTTTAAGAACTCCCCCCACCCCCTAATGCCCCAGTTGAGGCAACCCTGAATTATAATTTACTCTCTAATCTATGTGTCATTCTGCCTTACCCCAACTCCTACTCCTGCTGCAAGTGAACACACCACTGTTACCATGGAAACCCTAGGACACCTCAAGTTATGGTTCTATCTAGTGGCACCTAGCATGTAGGGTGAGTCATGTAGAATAGTGTATTCCCTTCCCCCAAAAAAACCTATAAAATCAGGGTACTTCTCTTTATCCTTGGGATCTCTAGCCTGCCTCACCCCACCTTTCTCTCTCTCTCTTCAGACCCCCTATGCCACCATGCTGCTTGAAGGAATGTCTGACTCAAAGTAAAACCTGACTCATAATTTTTGTAAGAATAAGTGGAGGATTGGGGCCCACATCTACTTGGGTCATATATATATATATATATATATATATATATATATATATATATATATATATATATATATATATATATAATGTTGTGGATCTCATTTTATCATAAACAATATGCCATGAAGATTTTTAACATATCTTTTCATAGACAGAAGTCTTTCTATATCAAACATAGAAATAACCATCATTTTCCTTTACATGGGCATGATATCCACTTTAGATATATCAAAGCATGTTAAGCATGGTCCTCTATAAGGAGGTATTGGTTCTAACCTCAACCTTTTGCTATTAATATCAATGAAGTGGTTAATGAGTTCATACATAGCATCATTTTGTACTTGAACAATGATATGTTCAAGATAAGTTTCCCAAGGTGGAATTTTTATATAAATTAATGATTAATCATTGCAGTTAGGGTGACTCCATGGGGGGTGGAGTATCCACCAGTAATGCAGGAGACCACCCATGTCCTCACAGAGTGCATCCTCACACTTGGGAGATTCACAACCCAAATGGTGAAAAATTGTCTTGCAATTTTTATTGTATATGCCTCTAACTATGGTTGGAGTATTGTTTCATATATTTGAGTGGAATTTGTACGTATTATATCCTTGTTCCTTTGCTCATTGATTTATATTAAGAAGAAATATAAATGACAACTGTTTCTCACTGTTTTCTTTCACTTGTCTTTTGATTTTTTTAACTTGAAGGACTCTATCGTCTTTGCTTTTGTTGAGGAAGAGGATTTTTTATTAGATTTATCACTCTTGTATAGTTACTAGATTTTCTTCTAAGATTTATTGGCTAATTTTATTTCATCTAACTTTTTTATTCTTTAAGGCTTGGTGTTACTACGTTGCCCAGGCTGGCCTCAAACATTGAATCTTCCTGTCTCAGTCTCCTAAATTTTATTGGGATTATAGCCAGTACCACCATGGCTGACCTACATTTAAATTTCTCTTCCATTTTCTTTTTCTCCTACTGTTGCAAGTGAGAGAGGTTTGCATGTGTATGTGTGCTTCCTGAGGCTGCCTAACCATCCCAGCACAATTTTTATAGAGATATTTTGGCCCTTTTTAAAAAATATATTTTATTTTTTTCATTTTCGAGAAGAGAGAGAGAGAGAGAGCACCAGGGCCACCACCTTGTGGGTCTGGCATATGTGGGTACTGGGGAATTGAACCCGGGGCCTTAGGCACTGGAGGCAAGTGCCTTAACCACTGAGCCATCTCTCCAGCCCTATTTTGGCCCTTTTGATTACAATTTCCATCTTCATTATATGTCATATAAGCTTGAGCCTATTCATGTAGAGATAGCACACTGTTTTCATTATTGAGACTTTAAAATAAGATTTGCAACCCCTTGCTCAGGCTCCCTTGGATAACCTACATGTGTAAATTCATCTGCGTGAACAGAAGTAGAGCTGCTTATCCACAGCGCATTGCATGCTCGCTGAGGTCAGAGCCACACAGCCTCCAGGAGAGCAGCCTTGCTCCCTCCACTTCTGCTTCCTGCACACCCACGCCCACGCTCCACCCCATCAGATTTCCACATTAGCCCTGATGTTTGTGGCTATGGCGAGCTTGCTCTCCCTCTCCTGTGCGGTTTGCTGAATGTCAGAGGGCTACATGCTGTGCTCTACACCTTCCAGTTTGTGGAGAGAACGTTCTCTGCATTCCAAGCTGTTGTATCCAAATCTTGAATGTTTTCTTAGGGAAAAGATAACCACTATTTTTTTTCTAGATTCATTATAGAAACATGTTTCCAAGAATATATGTAAGACAAATGGAGAAAAGAGAGATAAAGGGAAAGACAGGAGGGGGTAGGAAAGGTGCATCAGGGGCTTAGGAGTTTGTTACTTGGTTTGAAACAAAGCTTTCTTTGTTTCTTCCTGTCAGCTCATCTCATCCCACCTCCAGGCTTGAGGAAGGGAGACGGCCAGCAGCTGGGAGGATGGGGGAGCCAAGGACAGGAAGAGTAGGAAAAAGAAGAAGGGAGGGGAGAGGATAAAAGGGGAACTTGCAGGAAGACTGTCTTAGTCCTACTGAGAAGCAGTCCGTAACTAACATTAGAATCATTGTTAAGGACCTTGGACAGGGGATGGGGCTATGGCTCCCCTGATAAAGCACTTGTCCCACAAGTATGAGGACCAAAGTTTGAATCCAAGCATGCACATAAAAGACAGCATATCTGTAATTTTTCAGAAAACTCTGGAGGTGAAGAAAGGATCCCTAGGGCTTGCTGGATAGCTCTTCTAGCTGAATCAGTGAAGTCCAGGTTCAATGAAAAACCCTGTCTCAAAAAATAAGATGGAAAGCAATTGAGGAAGAGACCTAAAGTCAACCTCTAGCCTCTGCATGTGCACACATGAACATGCGCACTACATGCATACAGACACAGTCATTGAGGAGTTTCTTCTCAGGGGTAGGGCTGGCTTCTTCAGCTTTAGTGTTTTTACAGTGTGGGCCTCACTTTCCTTATGGTGGTCATGTCACTATTAGGTGGCTCAGAGTCTGTGTTTGGCCAAAGTGTTTGTACTCAAAGACATAAATCCAATACCCACAGCCAGCCTCTTGGACCAATGAGCCAGAGGTATACCTTCACTGTCAGAATCAGAGGATTGCCTTTTTTCCTTCCTCTGACACAGTGAATAGGTACAAAATGGCCTGATATCCAGTGCTGGACAGTGGAGTCAGGACAGGTGAGCTCCAGGTGAGGAGTCTGTACCCAGACTTTCTGCAGTTATGAGAGGTTTAGGGCACTCGCATCCCACCCATCCTGGTCTATTACTGCCAGACGCTGCTCCAAGCTCCCTCCTTTGCTCTGCTATCCGGTGACCCCCCTCCCTGTTATCACCACCCTTGGGTCTCAGGAACCATGTCAACCCTGAAGCCAAGCGCTGTCCTCTGCATGCAAGCACACACACGTTCTCACACACATGCCCAGTCATGAACTCATTACACACATATGCTTTCTCACACTCAATTCTCCGTGTTCCCCCTCATACATATCCTCACTAACTCACACTCCCCCAACATGCCCAGTTCACACACATCTACTGCCCTCACTTTCACACTCCCCTCATTCTCATGCCCTCTTAGTCACGCTGTCTCACCGGCACTCCCTCTCACACTTCATTCCAGTTCTCCTCACTCACGTGCCTGCTCACATGTTCTCATCCCACACGCTTTCCTTCTCTCTTAAGTGCACTCAGCCACGCGGACAGACAGACCCCTTCACACGTAGCTCCAGCCATACTCACTCATGTGCCTGCTCCCATTCTCATCCCACATATTCTGCCAGGCTCACAGTGCTCACTCTCACTTTTCTCCTCACTGTCACTCATTCTCACTCTTCTCCACCTTCCCATGCATTCACTCTTCTGCCCTCTTTGCTCTTTCCCCATTTTTTGTCTCTTTTTTCACTTACAAGCAAAGAAGCTTACATCAGTCACATTGGCCTGCTGCACAGCTATGTCACTGCTTCAAGGGAAAAAGTCCATAGGTATTTCTTGAATTCAATGGACATGCGCCTAGCAGATGAAGTAGGCTCTCAAGAAAGAGTGGCAAAGACTTTGCAATCACTTTACTGTATGACGGTAATCACCCGAAAGCATTCACCCCTGAGGATGAGCTCACGGTCACTGGGGGATCACATCACACTAAGTCCTGGGGATGAAATGATGGGAGACAAAACTCTATCTTTGGAAAGAGTGATTTTGGGTGGGGGTATAAACTATTAACTAAAACATAAATTTTCCATGGTTTTCAATTAAAATGCTATTTAAAAGAATACAATTACTATGAGACCTGAACTGATAACAATGGAAACACCGGTAAGAACAAGCCAAGGAAGGAGAAGAAACAAAGTAGTGGGGGATTTAATAAACTGAGTAGCCACATGCTATGATTGAGAACAGGGGCCAAAGTTTTAAACAAGATGCCCTCAGTGCTTCAGAGCTCTGAGCAGGTTGAACTAAACAGAAATTCTGTACAGGTGTCTGTCTGTCATGCTGGCAAGAATGGGACCTGGAGGCATCCTGTGCTAGTGCTACTCAGGGATTTCCCCTCTCCACAAAGCCCAGGTGTTCTCTTAGCCTTCCATCACATCCTGTGCCCCTGGCCAAGCAGGCAGACTTCTTGCCTGTCCACCATCCCCTTCCACTGGTTAGGTAACAGCAAGACAGGCAGAGACAGTGCAGTACTGCAGAGCGGGAGCTGGGCTGGCTGAGGCTGAACCACACATAACGGAAAGAGATGGAGAGAGAAGGCTAAGTTGTAGGTGTGACGTATTTCCTACGTTCTGAATTTTTTAGATCTTCCAGGACTTTTTCTCAGAATCACCACAGAAGTGGTTGAATTAAAAATCTTTATTCTTCCATGGGAGCCTCTCCCCATCCCTGCCCACAATAGTAATACTATGTTTCTTGCTTAATGTTTGCCTTCCTGATTTATGTTTCCAAGCTTTTGATTCACATTGAATCAATGTGAGGATGAGGGGTGCCTTTAACAACCATAGGAAACAATTGGCTATTTTTATGAGAAGTTGAGTTAGTAGAGCATCATTCTAGGGAAATACGATGCTGTTTGCCTAGCCCACACTCCACATTCAAGCCTTCTCTCAATTCCATTGGAAATTTCTGGTCAAAAAGTCATTTTATAGGGTAAATGATTACTATAGGAACATTCAAAAAGTGTATATAGTCATTCCTTGAAAATGCAGGGGCTTGGCTCCAGGAGCCCTGCAGATACTTCCCAAGTACTCACATGGCAAAGGATTGCATGGAATGTAAGCATCCTCTCTCAGACGTTAAGTCATTCTAGGTTATGAATGCTTAATGAGCTGTGAATTCTATGGAATGGTACACTGTGTGGTTTATCTCATAATGACAGTACAAGTCTGTGCAAGTTCAGTAGAGATGCATTTTTTGCTGATTACTTTTTTTGTCCATAATGAGTTACATTATTTAATGAGCAAACAATGAGTTGTTATCCCCAGTTCCCCAATGCCCCTGTTCCCCATCCCCAATCAGCTGGATATTTTCCTCCGTGAGCCATCTGAATCAGTCCTTGGGGCTGGGGACCATGGATAGCCTAGAAGTCAGCCTGGTTCACTGCCCTGGTATGTTGTTACTGAGGGGGGGCGTGTCTCTGGATCGTCTCCCCCACCAAGGCTCTCACAATCTTTCCACCCCCTCTTCTGCTCAGTTCCCTGAGTCATGGTGGGTGAGTATTAAGGCTGTTCTATTGTTGAGGACTTAGGAGTCTCTGTACTTCTGCTTTAGGTTGTGTCGAAAATCATTGGTGTCTGTCTCACTGGCTTATCCTGTGTTGACTGATTGGCTGTGGCTATGGGTCACTTGTTCATCCCATCATTCTCTGCAGGGTTCCATATGGATCCTCCACAGCATGTCTGGGGTGGCTCATCTCTTGTCAGGATGTCAGCTATCAGCCTGCAGTTCGTTGGTAGGGTTGTATGGGCCACAGCTCTCTTGCAGTGAAAGATACAAACAGAATCTCCATCGGAGAGTGAGATCAGTATAGGTTAACTGGGATACACATTTCCGAATTAGCTAGAATCTAGTTTTAGTAGTTACAGTTAAGGGCTCCCCCTCACTAAGTGGAATATTTGGCCGAATTTAAAATCTGTTGATTGCGTCCCCCAGGCCTTCGCAACTCCATTGCACAAGTGTTTGTGTCTTGGTTCCATGTTCTCTCCCAGTAGGAGGTGTGGTCAGCCTACTCAAGGCAGCAGACTGTGTTTCATGCCCATTATTACTTTCAATTCACATTGAATTGAATCCACCCATAAGAAGTGGAGGAAACAGAGGGCAGGTGGTTGGCTTTTGTTTTCATGGGTGACATACACTGTGACTTCTTGGTGACAAGTATGTGTTTTGAGGGAGTTAGTGGGGATTCCTGGAATGTAACTGCTATTCTGGACTTTGAATTTACAGGAAACTGCAAGACACACTTGTAACTTGATTAATCTGCAGAACCTCGTCAGTCAACACTGGGATGCAAGCATGGGGCTTGATCACCACTAATAGCAGCAGTCAGCCTTGTAAAAAAAAAGATAGAAAGGGCCGGAGAGATGACTTAGCAGTTAAGGAGCTTGCCTGAAAAACCTAACGACCCAAGTTCAATTCCCCAGTACCCATGTAAAGCCAGATGCACAAAAGGGGTGCATGTGTCTGGAGTTTGAATCCTGTTGTGACCATTCTCTCTTCTCTCAGACTTTCTCTCTCTTTCAGTCTCTCTCTCTCTCCATCTTTCCCTCTCTCTGTGTGTGTGTGTGTCTGTTTCTCTCTGCTTGCAAATAAATAAAATATTTTTAAAAGACAGATATTCTAATGCTTTCAAAGAAAATTGAGAAGTGTGATAATAAAGATGTCCCCAAGTTCTGAGAAAGAAATGAACAATTTGGGTGTCCATGTGATTAGAATTAGGGAAGACACTGCGACTGGAGTCAGCTTTTTAGGGAATTTTAACAATAAATCGAATAGGCAATAAATGATGACAAAGACCAGCAGAGCACTCCGGCTTCATCTGGAGTTTATCAGAAGCTGTTGTTCCATTTTCTTTTTATCTGTTTATATTGGGGCTAGTATTTCTAATGCATTTGAAACAAACAAAGATGCCACTGTGACCTGCCAGCCTCTGAGAGAGTCCCCAAAAGCTTGAGAAATGTTTCTGCATTGGCAGGGCTCCACCAGGCTCTGAGGCCGCCACAAGGGCAGATGGAACCGGCTCCTCTTTGCCTTCTCCTTTACCAGCCTGAAATTACCTGAGGAGCTCTGAGGAAGGGAGAAAGCCAGAGGCGAAGTAAAGAGAAATGTCTGAAGGTGCTGAGAGCTAATATGATTAAAATGAGTCTGTCTGGGCAGGACGAGTCCTCGCTTGCCCCTTAAGTCGGCACCCATGGCGGTGGGTGGGTGTGAATACTGCTCTCTCCTCACAGCACCTGCCTCTGCTCTAAGTCTCCCATCCAAGGACAATTCCCCCTTATCAGGGCATCATTAGCATATTTTATAGATTCATAAGGTTTGACTTGTTCTCTGAGCATGCTTTAAACCTGTAGGGAGACAGAACATAGGCCTCGCATGGGGGTTGAGAAATGGTATAGTTAATGGCAGCTTTCCAACCCAAGGACAAAGGGGGGTTGAAAGTGCTCTGGGTGAAGGCCGGAGGCTTCTGGCTTCATTCCCTGCACTAGCTCCAGCCTCGTCTATATTCTGAGACCTTCTCTTCTAAACCTCTTCTCTCTGCACTGCTTGGCCCTAACAGCCTTTGCGATTTCACAAGGCCCAATTGCACTGTGCTCACTTTATTGGGGGCAAGAGCACAGTGAGGTGGCCTCTGGAGTGAAACCCAAGTGGTCACCTAATGTGAGCCAAGCAGCAATGAGGGCTTCTATCAGCCTCTTCATCTCTTTATTTTGAACTAGTAAATTTTGCTGGAACATTACCTGGTAAAATAGACTAAGACCCTAGGAGATTTATAGCTTTCTTTTCAATGATGGTGGCTCAGCCATAGCAAGGTGTAGAACATTATTCAACAATCCAAATAATCTACCGCTTCAAGATTCTCACTTCATGTCTATCAGAAATGCTCTGGCAGGTGTGCATGGGATCCCAGAGCTGCAGGAATGGCAGGAGACCAGGAGAATCCCAGAGGAATCTCAGTACCTCTCAGGACTGCTACTGTCTGGCCATGCTCTTTACCCCAAGAAAGAAACATGTTTCTGATAAAAGTGACCATCTTCCCTCTTCCTCCAGTAGAAGTACACACCTTGCAAGAAGGGGACACGTGAACAGTCCCAAATGCTGTGATGATGTAGAGAAAGAAACCTTTCCATTTTTGGTCTTTACTGATTTTACCCAAGCCTTCAATTTATACATAAATAATATACACTATCAAAAAAGTTTGGTGACCTCTAAGCTCAACTCTGACAACATTTTTTAACTTTTTATTGATAGCTTCCATAATTATAGGTCATAAACCATTATAATTCCCTTCCCCCCTCCACCATCTCCCATATCTCTTCCCCCTCTCAGTTAGTCTCTGTTTTGTTTTGGTGTAATCATCTTTTCCTCTCATTATTTGTAGGTATTATCAGGCACTGCAAAATCATGAATATCAAGGCTGTTTTGTGTCTGGAAGTTTGTGTTGTTTCCTTTGGCTCTTACAATCTTCCCGCCATCTCTTCCACAATAGACCTTGAGCCTTGGAACTGACAACGTTTTAAAACAAAGTTTGGTAAACTTCCTGTGGCACTCCTCCAAAACACAACAACCAGGAGTGCTTTATTGCTGCATGTGAGGCTCCCCGAGAACACTTATTCTGGAGTTGCAAATCACAATCCACAGATGTTGGCACTTGTAGAAGAAGAAAATTTAAAAAATGGCCATCTTTCCTTTTTGCATAATTTCTAGGATAAGCACTTATTACTTGGGACTTACATATAGAATTTTTAATTATACAATTTAGTTGAAATAGTGGTCTTTGTATATTGCCATTTTTTCAGCACTGGATTCCTAAAAAAAAAAAATCCATCATTTAAAGAGAGAGAGAGAAAGAGGGGGCCCACACAAGCATGAAACAACAGGTGGAGGAAATACTGAATTTGCTTTATCCCAAAATGACCTGTTATTGGTATTCAAGGCTTTTACTGTTCTCTATTTTTTACTATATTGCAAAAGATAAAATATTTATGTAGAATAATCCCTGAATACCAAGCATTACCACTATGAAAAAGGTGGACTTCAAACATGTCATCAGTGAACTCTGCTATGTGGGAAAGCGAGACTAGAAAAGGGGTACCTCAAATTGTGCTGCAATCCACCCTCATTACTGCCTCCAGCTGAAAGCATCTGTTCTTGGACCATCACTGTGTTATACTGGACTTTGAGGTGAAGTTCAATCTTATGAGGTGGAAATGCCAGTGAGTTAGTTAGTGGTCGTTGGGAGAGGGACTGATTGTTTGCAGAAGAGTGAACATAGTGGAAGCTGCTCCCCACACAGGCAGGGAAAGCATCCTCCAGTGTGACATGCAGGATGGGGCAGAGGACATGATTCGAGGGCACAGCTGACATATGAAAACTGAGACGAGAGCAAAACTGGAATAGCAGTCAAGGTGAGTGTCAAGTTGAAGTTGAGATTGGAGAGAGAAAAGAAGCCTTATTTGACAGTTGCTTCAGGGCAGAGAATGAGAGGGACATCTCAACAGACAATGAAGCCAGGCTGAACTTGGAGACTGTGCCCCACACCCCGATTGTGTGCCTAAGAAATACTCTACACATCTAAATTATTTAGGCTACATTTTTCTGCCAGGATTTCATGTCTTCACATGGGATTCAAAGCAGAGATTGAACCAGGTAAAGCTCTAGGTTCAATTTTGGCAATAATACCTGTTGAAATTTCTGAGTCTGGCAGGCTTGCCCCAAACGCAAGAGTTCTTCTGGTTGCTCATGTGCTCGATTCCAGGTGCTAATTAATTTCTTTGGTCACAATGGGATGGAGCCAATTAGTCTCTTCTTTTCCAAAAGTATTCTATGGGAAAGGTGAAGACATTTTGGTCTTAATTTTAGGAATTTTTTCAGGTTTAATTTTTGCTGATATCAAACATGAAAATCTATATTAAACTAAAAAGCAGAAATCAGGTTGAAAATACCCTTCGTTACCCCATTAGGTACTCAGGACTCTCAATGGATCCTGCTCACAGTTAAATGCTCTTCTTACCCTAGTCCCTCAAGCCAGAGCTGAGGACCATAGCCCTGAGAGCCATTTGATGCATTTTCCACCTTCTGTCCAGCCTGTCCCCCACCCCCTTTATTGGTGGCTGTATCTTGTAGAATACTAGTCAGAGTGAGCGTTTCCATGGAACTGATTCTTATCACTGTCTAAATTTCTGTGTTATTCTAGCAACCACTAGATGGACTGTGCTGTGGTCCTCACACTGGTTATGAGCTTTCTCCCGAATCCAGACACCTTCTACCACCATCTGCCTGTCCCTGTCACCCCAGCACTGATATTACATGTTCATGCCACCATCCCTGGCTTTTTATAACATGGATTTAAGGACCAAACTTGGGCATTCATGCTTGCACAGTAAGCCCCTTACTGAGTTGCCAAGTTACCCTCCAAGCCCTTTTTCTTTAAAGAATATCCATACTAATTTCCACAGTGACTGGACTAATTACCTTCCTACTAGCAGCGGGGTTCCTTTTCCTGCATCCTGCCAAGCGTTTATTATTTATTTTCTTAATGATAACCCTCCTGACTGGGATTAGATAGAATATCAATGTAGTTTTAATTAGCATTTTCCTGGTCGCTAAGGATTTGAACAATTTTTTAAATTTTATTTTATATATTATAGCAATTTATAAACTATTATCCCCACACCCCAACTCCCATTACTTGGGGCCACTCCTCAGTGGGGCTGTGGTGTTCATGTGGGGTCATGAAGGGGGACTGTGCATCAGGGAATTCCTACCCACTCTGTGGCTCTTACAATCTTCCCACCCCCTCTTCCACAATGTTCCCTGAGCCATGGCAGGCCTGTTGGCTGTCTGATTTAGTGCTGAGTTCTCTGTAGCCTCTGGATTTCTGCTTTCATAGGTTTTGATTATTCTAAGTGTCTGTTACCATCACCCTGAGACTGGTTGTCAGAATACCAGACTAACAGTAAAAGCAGTATTCATGATGTCACTTCCTTTGCAATTTCTCCTGGGCCCTGTCAGATGTGGTAGAGGTAGAAAATCTAATGGTGGACAGTCAGCTGTCTTCTTGTTTTATAAATGCATCTACCCTCTCCTCTGATTTCTCTGCTATTTGGGAAATAAAACAAATTCTTCAAACAATTATTCATGCTGTCTGTGACCATTGTCCTCTGTCAGCTCTGAAAGGGAGTTTTCCTTTAGGTTCCACCATGGTATTCTGATGTCCTGTGACAGTATCCTGTGGTATCTTCAGCAAAAGGGCCTTACGTTAGCATTTGCAGGTAATCAAGTGTCTTGGCAATGGTCTACATTATTTTGGGGGTCTACATTATTATGGGTCTCCCTGACCAACAGTTCATTGTGGAGAGTAATCCAATTCTGGGCCTTGGATTTACCAGCTGGAGTCCAGTGGTTGTAAGGTTAAGTATTTTCCACCTTCTGTCCAGCCTGTCCCCCATTCCCTTTGATTGGTGGTTATGTCTTGTAGAATGCTAGGCAGAGTGAGGGTGTTGTGGTCAGCTTTCTTGTTGCTACGCAGAAAGAACCCAAACAAAAGTGGCTTGTAGAGGAATGGGTTTATTTGGCTTACGGACTCGAGGGGAGACTCCATTCTGGCAGGGAAAACGATGGCATGAGCAGAGGGCTGGACATCACCTCTGCCACAGCACTGCAAACAGCGGCAGGAAGGTGTGCCAAACTCTGGCAAGGGGAAGCTGGTTTATAACCCCATAA
>PVHP010034373.1:0-19107 GCA_004024765.1 Zapus hudsonius
ACCCAAGATGAAAGATGTGTTTATGAAATCATCCTGAAAAAATTAGTTAAGATATGAAGCCAGGTATTTTCCATGCATTTGTATATGTAGGCTTAGTGTAAGAAAATATTTATTGTGCAAAAACAGAATGATAGTTAAAGGCTGTGTGAGGAAAATGTCCTTTGCAGAATATACATGGTGACATTATGGGTAAAATTGAAAAAAAATGAATAGCAAATGACAAAAGTTATACTGTTTACTGCATGTAGAATCTGAAAAAAGTAAAATAATATTTAATTCATGGGAAATGGAATGTTGTGAATGTCATTTCCAAAACATAGCAAAATATATCATGGCTTCAATATCTCCCAAGATATTGAAAGGCATAATAAAATATTAACAAGAAAATTAATCTGATTTTCATATTTAATAAAACATTAAACAATTTATTAGAAACACATTTTGAATACTTCTATATTTTCTGATAATTTTAGTTAAGATGATGATTTACATAATTTCAAACTAATTTTCTCATCATTTTTCTGAAGTTAAAAATTGACAATGACTTACTTGATTCATCCATATAACAATACAATATTGAAAATAATGAAATATCTAATCAATTAATTAAGTAATTTAGGGGCATCTCACTATGTATCCTCAGCTGGCATCTGACTCTGAGGCTCAAAAAAATTCTTCTACCTCTGCTTCTGAGTATCAAGGACTATGGGTATAACAATATTTAAAGAGAAAAATTTATCCTTAAAAATAAATACTTAGGAGCCAAAAATAAAAAAAGAAAGAAATACTCTCATATTCCAAATTTCTTGATCCTATGTTACCCATGTTAACATCTCATTAGTCTACCTTTGCCTCTTCAATGTCAATTTAGTATTTCAATTTTAAGGGGTTATCATTCCAAACATTCTTTTCAATTGTTTCACTTCTAATTTTCATAAGGTGTGTTGTAGTCAGCAACACAACACTGGGATGAATCTTCAAACCAGGCACATTTTTGGGGGAGGAAAGGAATTATTTGTAGCAATAAATAGAGGGGAAGTTCTAGAATGCAAAAGAGGCTGCTCCCCTTTCACAGGTCAGAGGAGAGAGAGAAACCCAACACCAACACTACACACACAGAAGTGGGAACAGGCTTGGAGAGCAAAGGAGAGAATTTCTTCCCCCCCCCTTTTTTTTTTCCGAGGTAGGGTCTCACTCTGGCCCAGGCTGACCTGGAATTCACTATGTAGTCTCAGGGTGGCCTTGAACTCACCGCAACCCTCCTACCTCTGCCTCCTGAGTGCTGGGATTAAAGGTGTGTGCCACCACCCCCGGTTTTCTTCCCCTTTATATAGCTTTAGGGTGGGGTCTTGCAACCCTTCCCCAGATTTAATGGCTTCCTGAGTCTCTGGAATTTCCTTCCTGCACTGCTCACACAGTAAAGGATGTTTATTTCCAGCTTCTTTCAGCTTCTTTACATCCTGCCCCCTACTGAGAGACTGCCTTCCTGTAAACATCCTCTGGGAGACCCACCCAAGATAATTAAAAAGATCAAGTTGACAATGAAACCTAACTATCACAAGGTGCAGTGTATATTCTGTCATCATGTATAACATATATATGTTGAAAACTTCAATAATTTCTAAGAAATCTGAATTGTTAATAATCAACTTTGTGTGATACACAATTTTACCAAATTGCCTTATGTGTGAATCTTTTGGAAGAATATCCAAGAGTTCTAAGGAAAATTAACGCCTAGCAATACTCTTGAAGCAGTAGGTCAAGCAGTTCGTTCAAGTGAGTAATACCCTTGTTGATTATAATCTAATTGAGTTTGATTCATTTCAGTGTGCTTTTTATTTTAAAATTTGGAGAATATATACACTTATGTATGAATTAAGTTTACTTTTATCTTGGCATATTCATCATTTTAAATGGATGTGTAGGTGTCTTTTCAGCAATAAAATTAGCATTTGAAAAATTTCTCATTCTTTATGATGTATGGTAATTATGACTTAATAAGATTTTTATTTTTAAAGGTGAAGTCATGTAATCAAATGAGCTAAATGTTAACTGAAAAAACTATTACTATATATTGGCTAATATTAACTTTAAGCATTATGTTATAAAGGTTGTTACATTAAGTAACTAGAAGTTTATAAAATATAAATAATGAAAATTTTGTATATTTGGGCCCTTCTTAAGTAAGTTTACTAAATAAATCTAACAATTGGTCAGAAGACAAATGATAGCATGTCACAAAATAAAGCCGAAAATTACACTTGATGAAGGGTATACCAGAGGTAGCAGTATAGTCTAGCAGAATGCAAGGTTGATGTTCTGGAATCTTGGGGATGAAATTCATTTCAGTTCATGGTGGAACATGACCTTGTCATCTCAATGATAAGGAAGGACTAGTGATTTTAAAATTTCCTGATCTTTGATAGCATTAATGAGTACTATTATAGAAAACTGACTTGCTAACTCCTTTCTTTGCATATGTGTGTACACATACATGTGCCTGCTGGAGGGTGACATTGGGAAACTTCCTCAGTCATCCTCCATGTAACTTCTTGAGAATTGTCTTTCACTGACCCTGAAACTCACCAATTCAGCCATACTAGCTTGCTTGATTAGACCAGGGATAACACCAGGGAAAATAACCCTGCCTCCACAGATACACGATTTTAGCATAGGAGATATTTCCTGTCTTTTACATAGGCTCTGTCTCCCCAGACCCTGGCCTTTATCCTTGATGTGGAAAGGATGATCACATGGCTCTCCAGGGTCACAGATGCTTACAATGTTACTCCAAAATTATGAAAGAGGGAAAAGCATAAATAATTGGATGCTTATTATTTGAAGATATTATATAATCTTTTCATTGCTAGTACACAGTTGAGAATACTTGAACATTTTAGTCATTCAATGCACATGTCTTACTCCAGAAGGGAATCCATAATGAATATGACAGTTTTGAGGACCACATGATCTAGAGTCACCAAGGAGACAAAATTCTGAGTGATCCTATGAGATGTTTTCTAGATTAGTTGAAGCTTAAATTGCAATGGCGACCCCAGCATATTTATATGCCAGGACATGGAATGCTCCAGAAGGAAAGTTGTATTGCTGAGTGGAGCTGGCTAAAGGGTAAGGCCTTCTATACTTCATGCATGAACGCTATAGAGCTGGGTTGCTTTAGAGGCCTGGTAATTTGTGCAGGAGCTCTAGTGGAGTTGAAAGATGGTGTTTTTTTCTGCTGGGTGTCCTTCTTGCTTTAAACTGTTCTTTCCTTGCTACACTCCCATTCTCTATTTCAATGGAACATTTATTATATGCTAGAAAAATATATATTAATATACATTTATTATATGCTGTAAGTATATAAGTTTTGCTGATGTTATATGGGTTCAGAGTATAGAGATTTCCTGAGTCTCAGTAGAGACTCGGAACTTTTACAGTGTTGGATATGCTAAAGACTAAGGCAACCTTTGAAGTTGAACAGAATTGATATTATAAAATAGTCATGAGCCTAAGGTATGGAGGCGTAGGACATAAAGTGGATGTAATTGTTGTGAAGTTGACAAGGAGTGGAATGGTGAGAATCAATACTGTGAGCTTGACAAGATCTAGAATGTACCACTTTGTGTAGGGAGTTTCTACATCAGGTTAATTGATATGGGGAGTCCCACCCTAACTGTGTATGGAAACATTTTATGGGCTGGAGTCCTGGACTCAATAAAAAGGAGAAAGTGAACTGAGCACCATCATTTATCTCTCTCTTCTTCCTAACTAGAGATGCCAACTAATGCCAGCATGGTGCAGTCAGTGTATCTTCAAACTGTGATACAACGTTAACCCTTCCTACAGGAAGTTCAATCAGTCTGTTATTCTGTTGTAGTAATAACAAAAACAAATACTAATAGAGCAGTACTGTACTTTCTTGTTTAGCTTTCATATTGGAACAAATCATTTCTATATATTTTCTCCCCATATCTTTAGAATTTTGCAGAGATTTTTGCTTTTGATATCACTATTTTAATTGGCCTTAAAAGTCTAGGAAGTATAGCTCAGTGGTTAAAGGCATTTGCTTGCAAAACCTGCTAGTCTGGGTTCCATTTCCCATTACCCATGTAAAGCCAGATGCACAAAATGACACATGAATCTCAATTTGGCAGTGATAAGAAGCCCTGGCACACCCATATTCTCTCCTCTTGCCTGCAAATGAATAAATTATAAATAAATACAGAATTTTAAGCTGGCCCTCAATCAAGCAGAAGTAGTATTGAGGTTTTCTAAGCCCAAATGGCTATGATTTTGATTATGAAGAAAATGTATGAGTTAGGTATGCTTTTCAGACATACATTTTGTCATTGCTAGCGCTGAGTTCAGTGTTAAGAGATCTAGGTGAGAAGTGAAGGTATTTCCCTGTCCTACATCTGAGATCACTCCTGACAATGTCCAAGTAACATTAAAATAACTTGATGAGACTATAAATGTAAGACACGTCTAAATTTTGGATGCACAAAATGATAAAAGAGCCAGGAGTGCCTTTAATCTCAGCACTCAGGATTGCCATGAATTCCAGGCCACACTGAGACTACATAGTGAATTCCAGGTATGCCTGGGCTTAAACACAACCATAACTTAAAAAAACAAAAATAAAGAAAAAATGATCAAAAGGTAGGGGTGATGGCTCATTGGAGTCACACAAAGTATAAGTACATACGTGAGAATCCTGAGAATTCATGTGAAGCAGGACATCTTATGTGTCTATAACCCTGATGCTCCTATTGGGAGATTCAAGGTAGAGATAGGAGAATTACTGGAAGTTTGCAAACCAGGTTCATTCTTGCAACCAGTAGAGAACAAAATGCTCTACCTCAATCAAAGAGGGAAAGTGAAAACTGAAACCCCCAATGGTTATTCCCTGACCTTCAACTGTGTATAGTGGCAAATGCATATCCTCACTCACACACGTGTCATGAAAGCTCATTCACATACACACACACACACACACACACACACACACACACACACACACAATAAAAAAGAACAGAAGAAAAACTTAAAAAGATTTTGAATATGATACAATTGCTATGTGGCTGTGAACTTTGCTTGTATTTTTCAGAAAGCATCAAGAACCCGGGACAACCAAACTCCACCAAAGGGACATGACTTGACGGGGGACACCCAAGCAGGAGGTGATTCACCTCAAACTCACCATTTAAAGCCCAAACGCAATCTCTAAAGAAGTGAGATGGCGAGCAAAAGAGCTATTCCCACAGCAAGGCAGATAACCTAGGGAAGGACAATGGAGAAAGGCACTAAGGGTGCCAAAAATTGTCTAAAATATAAATTTACAGACTCTTAAAAAACTAATGACTATGAAAAACTTAAACTCACCCACTATGACTCAGGGATATTTGCAGAAGAGGGGGTGAAAAGAATGTAAGAGTTATGGGGGAGATAACTAATGCATAAAAGTAATGTATACGTGACACTTTACCACCAAGGTTTCACCTTCTTTATACTTGTATCTAAGGACCACATGAACATGTTTAGGATCTGATTTTGGTGTTTTCAAATTAAACATTTCCAGTTTAACCCATTGCAGTATTTCACATTTTAAGAAACTGTACTACATAAACTAAAAGGAAAATTCACTAACACATTAAAACTCTTGGATCTACCTTTGTATCCTTGTCCTGATACCTGAAACATTTCTGCAATAGCAATAAGCATTTGTCACATATAATTGAGCCCTTAACACCTGGTGAGTGCTTTGGTCCTACCAGTTTCCACCTCTGACATCTAACTTCCTTTCTGCAGTGAGGCAGCAAGTTTCATTTGACTTTTTCAAACAACTAGAATGTTTCTGTTTTTTTTTTTTTCCATATAATTCCTTCTCTTTATGTGGGCATTTGTGCAGGAGCCATGAGATATATCTTGATCTTGATACAGTTATGAATATTGGTAGATATAGACAAATAGACACAGATACCTGAGATTATAAAACAGAAAAAAGACAATATCTAATATCTAATCTAATATCTAATCTAATATCTAATATATCTAATGTATCTAAAATCACACAATTGAACACAGACCTGCTTGTCATGTATCTATCTGCTGGTTGTATTTTTTCTTTTCTTATCTTTTCTTTTCTTTTCTTTCCTTTTCTTTTGTTTTTAACCTTTCTCACTTTCGTTTTTGTAATTTTGCAGCTGGGGATTGAACTTCTAGGAAAGAACTATACTACTCAGCCACGGTCCTGCCTTGCTGGCTAAATTGTTAGTACAGGGCTGCAGCTAGGACTACTGATCTCTCTCCTGTATCTATACCTCTGTGTGCAGCCTCACTGGCTATGTGGTCATATATAAGATTAGTATGTAATTCCATCTTCATCTGCGCTGGGATCCTGAGGTGATGAGATACTGGCTCCTCCATCCATCCCTGTAGGATTCAACTCACTATTCCATGAAGAGTTCCTGGTTTTCCACTTCTCATGTTCATCTTCACTCAGACCATCCTCAATCTAGGTTATATTTACTACTTCTGTTGTAACAGGTCTTTCCTTTACCTTAACCTGGATCCCTATCATGTATGCCCTTCTTTCTCTTTTGTATTTCATTGAGTATAATGGATTTTATTGTATTATCGCTAATAACAATGAGTGTTGTATAATGCACACTAAAGTCACCTAATATATGCATGCTAAATTATATTAATCCAGTTACAAAATTTGTTTATCTAAACAATGTTTGAGGATTTGGGTTTTGAAAGCTAAGTACTCCAAATAATACTAAGATTGTGATTATTTTAATCCTCAAGAGCTCAAGAGAGTAATAGTAAGGTGAGCAGGTGTTTAATTATAAGGAAGCCCTTAGGTCAATTGCTGATGTGTTTAATAAATCCTATTCTCACCCTAAGCCATCTGTGAATCCTAGCTTTCATCATTCAAGGACTGCTCTTAATTTTCAACTTGAGAATTAATGGTACAATTGGATATATCATCATTCAAAGTTCATCTGTTTTAACTCTTAATTTTATTCTTGTGAACAATTCTATGTTTTCAAAGGCTGTTCTTTCTGCACCCACATGTTGGGCCATATGCAACTTCTGCAAGTAGGTGAGGAAAAATATATATAATGTATATATAATGTAGTATAGATACATTATTTTAAGTGATAAGAGTATATATAAATAGAGCTATTTTTCTCAGCACATAAAATTTGTGAAATGGATATCAAGTGTTATGATGATTAAGAAAACAGAAAGCAGTAACTAAGCAATATGAATGTCTATTTAATGATCTAGCTTAATTCAATGCACACATGTACACAACACACACACAACACAAACACACGTAATGAAAAATTAATTAATTACTCATGGAAAACAATAGATTTTATAGCTGTTATTAAGAACTACTATACTGAGAATTAACCTCTTACTACAAGGCAGGCAATATTACAAATTGTCAATATTCCATTGCTGACAGAGTACCTGGAATACATTACAAACATAAAATTATGATTTTTTTGCACGTTACTATAACTCATACAATAACATTTAGACTGAGAAATTGACTTCCTCTCAGTCCACAAAAGTATTTCATAAAAATTACTTTCCATAAAAGAGTTGATGCACTCATGTTATAATTTACTAATCATATATTTGGTATTCTTAGTATGTTGTAAGCAAATTAGAAAAATTATCAAGAAGATGTGTTGTCCTTAATGGTATGTATATTGATTTCTTTGGAGTTTCTTAAATTAAAGTTTAAACAAAGCATAAATTATTATACAATATTTTCTTTAATATTCATTCACATTTAGTAACCAATAGAATATCTTTCAAGATATACTTAGAGTTAGTTTATTTTTCCTCAGTGGTAAAGATAGTCACACTATGACTAAGATTACTAGAAAATTCATTGGAAGACTTCACCATTACCAGTCTCTTAGAATTGTCTTTCATTTCATCATCCATGAAGTAGAAACTATAAAGCATGTGATTAAAACTACAGTGGTAAAATCACCAGGCAGGGATGAAGACGTGGCTCAGGGGGCAGGAACACTTCCATGACAGACATAAAGGCCTGAGGGGCCTGAATTACTATAATCCCAGTCCCAGGAAGAGCAGATACCAGAGTAATACTGGGGCTCTTGAAAAATAACCATCTCTGGAATGAGTGAAAAAGACTTATCTCTTGGGGGAAAGTTGGATGAGTAATCCAGAGGCACCAGCCTAAACACACACACACACACACACACACACACACACACACACACACACACACACACACTATACCACACATACTAAATATATCCTCATGATAGGCAAAACTCAGCCCAGGAAAAAGCAAGTCATCAAGCTGAGAAATCTACATCAAGCTCACCTAGACCCACAATAGAATTCTCCAATGATAACATAGAGGGAGCAGAAATTATTGAACTCCTGAGCTTAATTAAAAATATCAATGAGGCCCTGGCCAAATTAATTGATCAGCAAAAAAAAAATCACATCAAAGAAATTGAGCAGAAGAATCTCATACAGCACATTCTATTAGTCACCAAGTTTAACCTACTTGAAGAAAATGAGAGACACCTCAAAAGAGTCATATACGTTCTGAAGAAAAATCAACAAATAGAGAATATGAAAAACTCAATAACCAGCAAATTAAGCTGAGAGAAGATATGGTTAAATGCAAGAATGAATTCCTACAAGTATCAAGAAACATAAACCAGGACTTGAAGTTTGAACTCAAGAGAATGGATGAGATACAGAAAGAACCTCCCTGGAGTTCCTCAGTACCACAACAGTACAGGTAAAGGACAGAATCTCAAATCTGGAAGAAAAGACAGAAAATCAACTCTGATTTCTGAGCCTGAAAATTTCAAAACATTGAGTGAACATAATGTGAGGGAACTGTGAGTTTTCTAAAAATATACCTCTGAATCATGGGTATATCAGAAGGAGAAGAAATTCTTGCCAAGGGTATAGTGAGCATATTCAACAAAAATTTTGAAGAAAACTTCCCAGCTCTCTCAAAAGAGAGACACATCCTAATATAAGAAGGTCACAGAATACCAAACTGATAGGAGTGAAGAATAAGCTCTCTAAGGTGCATCACAATCAAAAGTCTAAACAACGAAAACAAAGAGAGGGTGCTAAAAGCAGCAAGGGAGAAACAAATCATAACATACAAAGGCAACCCCCATCAGAATTACTTCTATTTCTAAACAGAAATCCTGAAGACTAGAATGGCTTGTAAGGAAGCATTTCAATGTCTAAAAAACTATGGCTTCCAACCCAAACTAATGTACCCTGCTAAAGTATCCCTCATAAAAGATGGTGAAAGGAAAACCTTTCATGACAAAAATCTAGTTCTATGATCATATGAACACAATGCCAAGCCCACAGAGAATACTTCAGGGAGTGAGATAATAGAGACGGAAGTGTTTGGGGCCTGGCAATGGGAGGGTGGGGCAACTTACACACAGAACTAAATCAGAAATGATTTGGTACCATAAAGCACTTACTCTCAGACTGTACGCTAAAAGCTGTAACTCTTCCAAAGAATATGAAGGTATCCTCTGGTAAGAAGGGCCCTGTATGTGGTGGGATGAAGCCTAACCCTATCATAACTGGAAGAGGCTTGTAACACCTAGTACCAGAAATCTGTTACTACTACTACCCACATTGAACTGTTGTTCAGAGAGCCCTACAAGGTTCTCAAAACATAACATGTTTCTGTCAAAGCACTTGATTACCCACCTGGAATAAAAGATAAGAACCTATTGATGAAGACACCACAGGCTGCCAATTCACAATGTCTAGAGACCTCACTGATTCTGCAGGGAAGCCAGGCCCAGATGATTACTTCCAGAAAGTGGTACATGAGCCATCATGGGAAATAGGCCAGCAATTTGTGTGAAAGCAGGGGAAATGGCTGTATGATATCAACAAACACGGCAAGAAGCAATCCTCTGTGCAATAGTGGCACTTAACCTAGGCGGTAACCTACACCTCTCTCATTGGCTAAGAGAACCACTCAGTGGCAATGAACCCATAGCTGGAATGGGATCTAAGCCAAAATCCAATGGAGACCAAGAATCTGGAATCCAAGAGGAGGCTTCCACTAACCATGGGCCTAAAAAGAGGCCATACCCATTATCATCTCACCAAATTAACAATGTTTGTCTCATGCAACCTGATGATCTCACTCTACATCAGAGAATCCATTTGTATTTTTTCAGAAGGTAGCAAGAACTGCAGAAAAACAAAATTTACCAACAAGACCAGAAAGGATATCATCTAGGGCCCAGATGACATCACAGAAGATGATCAAGAATGCTGCTTCCTCAGCAAACCTGACAACCTATGCAAAGGTGATGGACACAGACTCCAAGGATACACAAAATGGTGCAAAACAGAAACACAGATACTCTTAAAACCTCAACAGTAATGCAGATTAAAAATTCACTAACCAGGCTGGAGAGATGGCTCAGCTGTTAAGGCACTTGCCTCCAGTGCCTAAGGCCCTGGGTTCAATTCCCCAGGACCCACATAAATAAGCCAGACACCTCTCTCTCTCTCTCTCTCTCTCTCTCTCTCTCTCTCTCTCTCTCTCTCTCTCTCTCTCTCTCTCTCTCATTTCTGCTTGAAAATGAATAAATAAAATATTTTTTAAAAAAACTCACTAACCATCGCTCTGGGAACTTTGAGGAAGAGGGGCAGAAAAGATTACAAGAGCCATGGTGGGGTGAATATCCAGAGACATTGTCATCCCCCCATAACTGCCTGCCACTGGCATAATTCATGGAACCCCATTCCTTGCAGAACCCTGGAAATTTCACTGAGGATAGCCATCAGTAGAATGGGGGCAGGAAGGTCTTCATTTAAGAGGTGAGAATTCTAAATTCAATGAAATTCATGCCTGCAAATTTTATTTTTTTTCATTTTTTAACATTTTATTTATTCATTTTTAAGCAGAGAAATGCAAAGAGAAAGAAAGAGAGAGAGAGAGAGAGAGAGAGAGAGAGAGAGAGAGAGAGAGAGAGAGAGAAAGCACCAGGGCTACCACCTTGTGGGTCTGGCATATGTGGGTATGTGGGTACTGGGGAATTGAACCCTGGTCCTTGGGCACCGGAGGCAAGTGCCTTTACCGCTGAGCCATCTCTCCAGCCCAATCCCTGCAAATTTTAAACAACACCACAATAATCCACATTGCCATTGGATTTCTTCTGTGAACTCATCACTTATGTGTATCAATAGGATAATTTTAATTAGTTTATTGTATTTTAATACAATAATATAATATATAATGATAGTATTTAGTATATCATTGTATAATTGTTTAATTGCAATCATTTCACTGAGGAGAACTTTGGGACAGAGGATGATTTATTATGAATTCTGATAGCCACTTTCTCTGGCAGTTTTGCTATCTCTGGAATTTCCTGCTCATTTGGCAGCAACCTGTCAGTGTCATGGTGATTGCTGTTTGTGGGGACATTGGCTGACAGTCCTTTCACTTTGTGAAAATACCTCCCTGCTGCTTAAGCACACAAACATAAGGTATTGTTATTGTTCACAGAGAGATTCATCAGTGTAAGCACAAGTAGCATAAATGTCTCAGCAAATGCAAATACATAAAGGCAGCCTCATATCTCTTCACAGGCAGATGACAAGATGTCAAAGTGTTCCAGCATCCTCACAAATGTCGTACTGCATGGGGTTCTATGCAACTAACATGTCTCTCATTAGAGTAAGTTGAATGGTTCTTAAAAGCTAATATAATGGAAAATGATTCCATAAGCATGAGTGGGTACTTTCCCATGAGTAATATTAAAAACAAACAAACAGTGATTCTGAAATCTAACAGACTTTGTGGTGGCACAGCAATTTCTTATAAGTTATTAACAAAGTCCTGCATAGGATGCAACTTGAAATCCATCATATATTACATAGCTCTCCTCTGAAGTTCCTTCAGCTCATACTTAAATTCAAAAGCTATGCAAGAGAAGTTGACCCTGTTTTCATTGATAAATCTTTTATTCTTCTGTCATGAATTATTCAAGAAACTATGTCAGGCTAGCTTATTCAGAGAGAGAGAGAGAGAGAGAGAGAGAGAGAGAGAGAGAGAGAGAGAGAGAGAGAATATCCCCGAATAATAACCTTCATTTATTTTAATAAAATCCAAATTCTTTACGTTGCTTCTAATTATATATTCTATAATTATAAGCTTGAACATCATAGTTTGAAAAGTGTTTGATGAGTTAATCTTAAAGGAACCAACCTTCTCATACTGCTGGTCAGCTTCATATTCACAGAACATGGTCGTCTTAGAAAGGTGCAGCCTGTCACACTGATGTGCCAACATCAGGACAGGTCTACCAAGGAGAGAGATAACTGAAGGCACAACAGACTGTGTAATTGCATGGTAAGGCAGAGACAGAAATATCCTCACAGTAATATGGCAGAAAATGGCCAGAAATAGGCAGGGATGACTAGGCAGCTGACTGCAAGTGCATTAAGTAAGTGGTGAAAGTTGTCAGATAGGTTACACTTTTTAAAGCTAAATCAGTATTGGAGAGATTAGAGATGGTGTTATTAAGCATTTGACTTTAACTACAGGGAAGTATCTAGCACTAAGTTAAATAAATTTGACTATTCATGCAGTAAGAGGAAGGAAAACTAGAAATGTTCAAGGGGAATGAGACACTGATTCAGAATTCATTTTATATGCACAGTTTTAATTTTTAACAATCTTAGATTATCAAAAAATGAGATGGTGTTTAAGCCACTCCTCCAATTTATAGTGAAAAAAAAAAAAACAGGTGACTCAATATGATGCCCCACGAGTCCACTAGGAGACTAAATGCCTAGTTTAGAAACAAGCGGTCAAGACCAATTTTTGCAAAACTTACTACTGTGTGGTTTCCTGGATAAGTGTCCATTGGTGCTTCAAATGATTTGCTATGCCTGGATGCCAGAGAGGAAGAGACATCATCTTACCAGCATGGAGTCCCAGGCATGGAGTTATGAGCAGCCTAAGAGCCAGAGAGAGAAGACTTTGTTCTTGTTGAGCTCAAATAAATTATATTTGGAGTCCTCAATCCGGTAGAGATTGGCACACCTGACTCAGGTATGGTGGCCAGTTGGCCTAGGGTCAGAGGAGGGCTCCACCCACACCTGGACAGGGTTCCCAGAGGGAGAGGGAAGGAGGGAGGAAGGGGGGGAGAAAGAGGAAGGGAAGAAGGGAGAGAGGGAGAGAGAGAGATTGAGAGAGACTTGATTGGGTGAGAAGTGCAGATGTTGAGTCCCACAGGTAAAGCAGGAGGGGAAAGCTGAGGTAGGCATCACAAGGGTATCACACGAAGTTCTACCTATGAAAGGGTAACGGAGATAGACACAATCCAAAGCAGAAATACAGAGATTCAACATCTTGACAGTAAAGCAAACTTAAAATTCACCCACCATGAATCAGGGACCTGAACAGAAAAGGTGGCAGTAAGATTGTAAGAGCCATGGTGGAGGAGAATACCCAAAGCCATTGACCCCCTCAGCAACAACATAAGTGTATGGCGCGCGCACACGCAAACACACACACACACACACACACACACACACACACACACACACACACACACACACACAAACCTGGAAACTTCTTGTACAATCCATAGCATAATCCTGATAAATTATTAACCTGAATCAACCATAGATCTATCGTATACATTTAAAAATCTAAATTGATGTAAAAACCTTTGATTTTAGCAGAATGATTTCTCAACTTCTGAAATAAAACAATTAAAATATAAAAGAAAATTTTACCAAAATTACACTCCTTAAAGAACTCTTTCTACTTTTCTCTTATCTATCCTTATACCTCCTGTTCTTATAATGCCTAACACTAAGATTCATGTTTGATTCTGATATGTTTTGAAGGGACACATCTCTCACCTTCTTTATCTTGTTGTGTGTCACTTTCAGAACATTGCACGACATTTTTTTACTTTGTATAATTGTTACAATTATTTTTTTGTATTTAAATTTTATGGTGTTATATATGATCAAGAGTTTTAATCTACATGCTTTGTAAAATGCAGTGATATTTGTTTTCTAAATCTTAGACTGTGATTATGCTAAATATGTGAAATATTTTGTAATCTAGGATCTAATTTTTGCATAAATGTAATAACACCGTATGATGGAATTTTTCAGAAAAGTGAAGAATGTGATGGTTAAAATGCACTGTGGTTTATGTCTACTTTTGTTCCTATTATATATTCTTTCTTAAAGAATAATAATTCTGTGAGTCAAAGGACATTTATCTGTAGGTTCCAGGAACCACGTGGACAGGAGGTTAGTGTGCAGATACCATATGATCTCAGTTTTATGATGCCTGTGCAACCTGGAGGTTTATATTTTGTACATTTAAATACCATTTCCCTCATGTGTCCAGATGTTCTTCCTATGATTCACCATAAGAAGATGTAAAGGGGTTGTTTGGTTCATAGAAATCTATAAAAATCAAAAGCATGCCTTCAACTTCTCTCTTCTATTCTTCCTCACTCATTTATTTTTTTCTCCATTTTATTGAGGTATATGCTAATTCTAGGATGGGCCTATGCACTATTAAAAGCTAAAAGTACATTTTAATTTCAAATGTGCTCATCTCCCACCCCCAATGAACTCTATGCACCATTGACCAAGTTGGTGTCTCTTCCTCCTCTCATGACAGTCTGATTACTATTGAAACCTGTGGTTTTGTAAACCCATTAAGAGTGCTACATGCTCACTGAAATTTTATTCTTGTTTTAAATTAATGGAAGAAGTCAGTTCCTCTCATAATTGAAGCTTTTCTGTTCTCAAATAGATTGCCATAATCTGTTTTTTGTTTGTTTGTTTGTTTCGTTGTTTTTGTTTGTGTTTTGCCTTTTTTTTTTGTTTTTCAGATAGGGTCTCACTGTAGCCCAGGTAGACCTAGACTTCACTAACTACTCTCAGGTTGGCCTTCAACTCATGATGATCCACCTACCTATCTCTGCCTCCCCTGCTGAGAGCAGGGATTAAAGGCATTTGCATCACACCCAGCACAAAATCTGTTTTAAGGAAAGGGCCAGGTGTTCCTGACTAACAGATACTGCAGAGAATATTAATGGTATTGGAATGAAGAAAACCAGATGTGTTATAAATTTCAAAAATCAGTATATAGAGAAATATTTTACTATATAATCACACAATTGAGAAAAGAGAAACAATAAAACAACCTATTCTGTAGTTGGTATTTATTATACACTTCTCCATATTTTCTTAGAAACACTAAGGAGATTTCAATAATATTATCAGATATTGTTTTTGGTTTCATAATTACTAATCAGCTACTCACTAGTGTTTGTCTTGAAATACAAGTAGTAAAAAACAGAAAATGTAAACATGGAAAATGAAAGTTACATATGTCTTGTGTGTTTTTTTTGTAGGTGTTCATGTGGATCAAATATATTTAAAGAGTTTTTATTAAAGCCATGGGGATATATAGTTACTATTGTTTTGGCATAATTCTGTTCTACCTTCCAAGTCTTATTTCAGTTGTAATACTACCATGGGCTAAATTTCTGTTTGATTTCACTGTCTTGATTTTATAGAAGGAAAATGGATGGAGGTGTCGGTAATATCCATGTCAAATCAAAGATCTCAGGAGGCAGAAGAAAATGGTATGTTACAAAATCAAGAGCAGCCTAGTTTTTATAGAAAGTACCAAGCAAGAAATGAAGAGAGAGAGAGAGAGACAGAGACAGAGACAGAGAGACAGAGAAAGGGAGACAGAGAGATTGCTGGCTCCTGCTCATATGAGACACAACCTCTCATGTTCCAGATTGAAGGACACTGAGTTTCACACAGATGGCTCTGTGATTAGGAGAAAATTGGCCCTTGATTGGAAAGTTAAAAAAAAACAAATCTCTGAAATCCCGTGTAGAAAAATCACTTAATATCACTCCTTTGCTTGCTGGTAACAGTTAATGAATTAATTATATTTGCATAAACAAAACAACAAAGCAGAAAGTAACTCTTCAGAGTTTAAAAAATGTCAGTTTTTCAAATATAATCAAGCATAATCCCCATTGAGAAGGTGATCTTAATTAACCTTAAGTCATCAAATTAAAAGACTTGTTTTAATGTGTCAAAATCTTAATTAAACTTTGAAGAAAGTGAAAGAAAGAGAAATCTCAAAATGAAAAAGCACAATAAACACATCATCTCAGTCTGAACTAATTTAATGAAATATGTTAATGTAGGGCAAAACTGAATGATTAATATTTTGAATGCCCTGTGTGAGATATCTATTAGTGTCAAAGGAGATTGTGAGCGAGTATTCTGAAGAAAAGTATACAGTTATTCAGCAAGAATTGTTAAGTCACGTGTAGGTTTGCCTGTAATAAGAGAAAAAAATGACAGGATAGAACATCCAGACTTTCATATTCTTTTGATATGGTCAGTGGCTTCCACAGAGAGGAATGTTTAGGAGTTGAGAGCATGGTAGATTGGATTGCAGAAAAGAATTTAGTCAAACACAAAGGGAAAGGAGAATTGTATCTTCATGTGATCCCCTTCAGCAGGAGGCCCTCATAATGTATTTACCACAGCCCAGTGAGCTCACCCAGAGCCATTTATGATGTGTAATGCTCTGTGTCCTTTGCTGGAGCGCTGTATGACAGGTTAATTGAATGGTGGCAGGGCAAGCCAAGTCACGCAAGATGACTAGTGGATATGACAGTTAAGACAGTGCTTCATTACTAAAAGCTTTTCTATACAGGTTTAATCTCAATCAGACATTTTAAAAGACATTTATTCACAGATCTTCAGTGAGATGGGGAGATTTATTGGCTAAAACTTTCAATAGAAATATTTTAAATAATGAGAAGTGTTGTAGGTCAAACAATTGATTAGCAACCTTGAAAAATTATATACTTGCTTATTCAATCGCACTGGCTCAGAACCTTTATGGCCCTCTGAGGTGTGCTGATTCACTCTCTGAGAGCAGTTTCATTAAAGTGAAAAGATTAGCCAGGGCAGGAATTCTCTTTCTATGAAAATAGAATCCTTTCTTTCTTATTCATGTTATTAAGCCAGTCGAAGCATAGATACATGGATATGTATTTTAGAGCATTTAGAAAATTGTCAAATCAAAAATCTGTGTAACATTGTAACAGTTTACCAAATGACAAGACCTTCTTTTCAAACCTAGTTTTAAAATTCCTTCCTCGTTTCAAATGACTGATTGTTCCATCAATAAGCCATTTTTTGATTGACAGTTGCATTTGCATTCGTCATTTACCACTATAAATTCAGGATTACGTTTTAGGAAGATTTTATATTTGTTTACATTTCAGAAACATTTCTCTTACTGTCAAAATCTATTTTATTTTTGTTAAAAATCAACAATATTAAAGTCTTTCTAAAACTGATTATTAAACTAAGGGCTTTCGTAATATGCAAGTATTTACCTAAGGATAATTTTTAAATTTTGAAAACAACCTGAAGATATTTCTTTTCTTTTTGTTTCTTTCTTTTTTTTTTTGATTTTCACTTCTTCCATTCCCTTCCTCCTTGATTTAGCACCTTGATAGCTTTGTGAAATAGAAAAAATAATCAGTAAGTGCATTTTTACTTGAAACTCTTTTTATCACACATCTCATTTAAAAGGGGAACTGCATATACAAATAAAAATTAAACCATCTGTATTGACTTGTTATATATAAATATGCATTCTGTATGACAATAAAAGTATAAGGAGACTAGGGAATGAGACAAACTGTGGCACAGTTTAGTATATTTTTCCAAATTGTTCTAGACTATGATGGCAGTAACAAAATATCATGAAGTGAGTGGCTTATATTCTAGAAACGCATTGTGGAATATTCCACAATATGGAATATTGTGGAAGCCTGGGAGGCCTAAAATCAAAGTGGACAAGATATCTCTCACTCTCAGTGATCTTCTCTCTGCCCAGAGGCTGCTGCTGTGCTGCTGGTTGAGGACTCCACACTGCACAGAGCCATGCAGAGACACCTAGCTCTGGCCTTTCTCCTATTATCATCATTATTATTATTATTATTATTATTATTATTATTATTATTATTTATTGTAGGGGCTTCATTGCCAAAGAGCAAAGTTCTCTAAGATATCTCTCTCTTTGGGCTTTAGGACTTAAATATCTAAAATTGAAAGAGAGAGAGAGAGAGAGAGAGAGAGAGAGAGAGAGAGAGAGAGAGAGAGAGAGAGAGACACTCAGACTGTTACATTTCTAAGACCCATTGTCCTTGCCTGTGGCTGGTCTCTAGAATATGCATAAGAATGTGGATGGGAAAATGCCTTATTATTTTTGTAATCAATCAACTACTTGATAGTTTAGATCACAAGGATTAAAGAAATCAATACCACATTGTGGAAACTTAAACAATAGCACCAAACTATTTCTATAATAAGAAAGAAAGAAACTACTTAAATGTATTAAGTAAAATTATGCTAAGGTATAAATTTGATCAAAATAAACATAATTTCATATAATTTAGTATATACTGTAGATAGAATTTTTTTATTTATTTATTTATTTATTTATTTATTTATTTATTTATTTATTTATTTATTTATTTAGAGAGAGAGAGAGAGAGAGAGAGAGAGAGAGAGAGAGAGAACGGGTGCATCTGCCCCTGCAAATGAACTCCAGACACATGGACCACCATGTGCATCTGGCTTTATGTGGGTTCTGGGGAATCGAACTTGGGTCCTTCTGCTTTGCAGGCAAAGCCTTAACCGCTAAGCCATCTCTCCAGCCCTAGAATTTTTTTTTAAATTTAATATTTATTGTCCATAATGAGTTACATTATTTAGTGGGCAAACCATGCGTTGTTATCCCAACTTCCCCAATTCCCCCCCTCCCCCTCCCTGATCAGTTGTATATCCTCCTCCGTGGGCTGTCTGTATTAGTCCTTGTGGCAAGGGATCCTGTATATCTTAGTACTCATCCCAGTCTTCCTGGCCCAAGTGTGTTGTTACTGATGGGTGCTATGCCTCCGGACAGTCTCCCCCACCACGGCTCTCACAATCTTTCCG